>WIPJ01003341.1:318588-356253 GCA_018155075.1 Cassiopea andromeda | reverse complement strand
GTGTGTGTGTGTGTGTGTGTGTGTGTGTGTGTGAGATTGCTGGAATTCTATGCATATACTTACCACTGTGTGTGGTGTATGTATTGTGTATATGTGTGTACATATATAAGCACTTGCGAGTACAAATTCTGCTGCATAAAGCAAATATCATGACCATATGAGTGAAATTTTGAATAAATCAACAAGCAACAGTGTAGATAAATCAGAATGAATAGCTATTTTTCATTTGTGTACTGATATCAGTACATCCATTATATTAACATTGACATACCAGTTAATTATCAACAAATCCCATAGACCTATACACAGTGGTTACACTGGAGCAAGAGAGCTAGTCCTGCTCAGTAGAAAGGGTTGGCAGAGTCACTGAGATGAATAGAAGGAGCAAATTGTGCTAAGGCCTCAAGGTTTAGGTGGCTTCATAAACAAAGTCCAGGAGGCATTTCCTGGACTTCATTCCAACACCTTACCCTTCTTTACTGCTAACTTCACTCACAGGGGACCCCATATTTCTGCTTGACCCAGGTCCTCTCAAATCTCTCAGTCGCCTGGGTGTACCATTCAACACAAAACTTTCCTCTGAAGCTATGTCTTCCACTATTTAAAAACACTGACTTTCACTCCAGTGAATTTGATTAAGCAATACAGGGTTGCTATCGTAATTCTACCATTCGAAAAGGGAAAGAGTTGAAGCATTATCAGCCATTGTTTACTAGAGCCAAATACAGAGCGTCCATTGTCTATAACTGATAGGGCAGGATCAAAACCACAAGACTACCTCCTTTCATACTCAAAATTCTAAGTGAAATAATGGCATTTTTTTATGAAAGCCCTATACCAGGAAATGGATCGTTGAGCATTGCGGAAGCAGAACTTTTGCTGTTTTGAAAGAGCGTGTCAATCAGTGATGAGCTTGTACATAGGTCTGATCATATCTGAGTATTGAATTTTGTATTCAACTTTTCTAGTTTGTGTTTTGAAAATGAAATTAAAAAATATTTCTGTCCAGCTGGGCATGAGAGGCCAGACCCTTAGCTTCTCCACTGCCATAAAGAATGTTCCAGGATAGCTTATCATATCTTCAACTAATAAATATGGACAAAATTGCAGAATTTATAAATAATCAGTAATTATGAAAAGTTCAGAAAACAAAGGGCAAAAACAGGCAATATTAAGTAAGCAAGAAGAAAATGCCCAAATAAGGAGATGCCTTAGAGGTAAATACCAAATACTACCAAAACAAGAAACCCATAGGGATGAGAAAAGGCACAGGAACATCAAGGAATTTGCTGGTTAAGCCTGGGTCAATCTATACAGATAAGCAAGCTCTCATGAATAAGTAAATCAAGTTCATTACCAACAATTAGAAAAGGCAAAAGGGTAAAGAGGAATTTTGCTGGTAATAGAGAAAGGATGTGTTTTATGATGGTTAGAAAATTACAAGATAGAGAGAATAAAGGATGCTAAACTGTCAGTTTTGATGCATGAGCAATTTTTCTTTTCTATCTTGCCACTCTACTAATTTATGTCTTGCACTGTGTCACACATGATATAAATGCATCCTTTCAGAATAAACAGAGATGGCTATTTTCACCCTGGTCTTACTTCCATCCTACTAGAGAAGATTTGACTGAATATCAAAAAGAGTAATAACTAGATATGTAAAGCTAACAACTTACGCCACTGCACCTTCAAGTTTGGAATAGATATCATCTTCACCATGATAACTACGCTGTCTCCTAATCTCTTGCTGTTGATGCTTTGGAGGGAATGGCCTAAAAAGCAATATCAGAATTATAATGCTTATTTGTTGCAAGTTTGCTTGTTATCTGCTTTACTAATTCAATAAAAACATAAGTCAAATATCAGAGGTATGCTGAAGTAGAGGTGTGGGGGAGTGTCACACCCACCCCCACTTTTGCCATAGCCATTGGAAAATCTATAGCTTGTTGGTTAAGGCTTGCTTTGTGATCATCACTTGCTGGTACTTGATCATTATTTGTCAGTAATTCTGTGACATTTAGCAGCCTGTCAGTAAATGTTTACTGCTACAACCCTCACTCAAAAGTCTTTCAGCATGCCACTGCTAAATATTTTTCACAAAAATTAACACTTACTTTAGTCCCATCTGAGTTGCAAGTGGTGATTGTGACAGGATTGACAGAGTGTTAATGACCTGGAGATGAGTAAGAAGAGTGACAAAAATAAAAAAGAAGTAGCAATACTGCTTTCAAAGAAACCTAACTCATTCTACATCTATAAGGCACAAAATATTTCTAAATGCACATCCATGTGCTTTGCAGAAGTAGCTTCAAAAAATCTACAGCTATAGTATACAGATTTTTCTAGAAGAAGCATGTCTATAAGAAACATGAGGCTGAGATTAGGCAAAAAATTAAGAAACATTTAAGAAACATAGGCAGGCTGAGTTTCAAATAATAACTTGCAAAAACTGTCTTTACTAGTAAATTTTTCATCAAATTAGCAAGAAAATAGAGCGAACATCCATCCTAAGTATCTTTTTCTTGCATCACAATTGCCTTATCAGGGTTGTTATTGTAACCTTAAGCTCTTAAATTTAAGAAACAGTTAGGGCTGGATTTGACAAAATATTAAGAAACCTCCAGGCTGAAGGCAGAGAGTTTGGTCTTTAGAAAAAAACTGTATGCCTAAGAAAAAATCTGCCCTAACACGCTTATCCATGGGTATTATTTATAATATTAAACAATAACATGCCAAAAGGTACAAAGATATGATGCTCTGTATTCTTCAAAGCTAAAATGACATCCTGATAACTAAATGAGAGATGGAGAGGATAAGTGATGGGGGGAGACAGAGAAGAGGGAGAAAGGGGGGGAGAAAGAAATAGAGAGAGCCAAAGGAAAAGATATTACAGAAAAGTATGCTACATTAAGTTCAAAGTAAGGCAAATGGTCTAACAAAAACTTGGAAAATCAGGAAACACAGCAATACATTATGAAACACAAATAACAAATACAGTTAGGTTGGCATATGAAAAGATGAGAGACATAGCTATAATGATATAGCAAAATCACAGGGCTTCAAGAAAGAAGCTTTGGAACTGAAGTAGCATCTCTGCAAGATTTGTCAACACATTTAATGAGGGAGGCATGGGGAAGATTACTTTGGGCTCTGCAAAAAAGAGGGGCCCAAAACATTATGAAACCTTTTGCAACTATGTTGTAAATATACTCACTTTGATCACACTTCATATTTACAGCTGAATTGCAAATTCTTAGTAGGAAATGAAAGAGCTCTTGACTCAGTGTGCCCTATCCTCAGAAATTTCAATGATGTAAAAATTCCAAAGCCCTTCTTAGACACATCAACACATGTACATAACATTCTAAGTAATGAAATACCTTTGCAAAATCTGAAACTTCATACAAGTCTCTGGTCCTGAATAACTCATCCCTTGGGATGCCAAACATGGTTTCACATGCTTTCAAAAATCCACCAATATTCTTGTTGCAGAAAAACTACATTTAAAAAGAAGGAAATCATAAGGAATAAATAACTAAATTTCTACTAAATAATTTTCGCCAAAAAATTAGCACAAAAGCAAAAGGATGCTTCCATTGCTACATGCACAAACGCTGCCAAAAGGGTAATGCTAGAGCTACAAAGCATACCAAAGGTGTTTAACATTTTACAAGCATTGCTTACACACTATTCTTTATATAAAGAACCTAGTTCAAGGCCTAGCTTTGAAAAATCCTTTAACTTGGACCTCTAACTGTCCAACTGCAGTATTAGATTATTTCATATAGTCCCTTAATAATCATTGCGCTTTTGGTGACAGAAAAATTCTACAGACTCAAGTAAAACATTAAATTCTGAACTTTTCCTTCAAGTTTGGCTAGCTCTCAAAATCAAACATACAAAGAAGGCAGGTAAGAAGGTTTTAAAAATGCATCTATACAAGTTTTTGCTGTAAATGAATCAAACTAGGTTCCTACTTCTTGATTGATTGCAGTTACACAAACTTTTCAAATTAAAAAGTTCATTAGATATTTTCCTCTAGTAGTGTGTTCTTTAGATGTTTTCCTCTTTTATATGTATATTACTTATAAATCATTTCCTTAATTAAAGTGCGTATGCTTGGTGTGTGAAAACCATAATAACTAAATAACTAAACTAACTATAATAACCATAATAACTAAAATATCAATATTTTCAAAATCTTGAAATTTCACATCATATAGTGAATGTCTATAACAGTTGGTCTAAATTTAACTGTCAACAATAGTGCCAGTTTGGGATGAAAGCTACCAGCATGTGACCTGGCAGTTCTTTTGAATTGTTCTACTATGCTACTTGTTATGACCCTCATTACTAAATTCAATAAATTTTCTGATATAGTAATCAAACATCTATATATTTTAGGATAGTAGATAACTGAGAAGCCTCTTAAAATAATGTCAAGCTCCATTGATATGACTCTACATAAAGCTAATATAACCAATTCAAAGTTTTGATACATCCAAGTCAGTTCATAATTTGTTCTATTGATAGGAAAATTTTGACAATAATGAAAATAAACAAGACAAGAACATCAAGAAGAGATGGGCAGATGCAACTCAGATGTAGCATAGCATCCAACAACACATGATAAGGGGCAGCCAAGACAAACATCAATGTGTTATGTCTGAAGTCCAATAATAAGAGAAGCAATTAACTATATTCAGATCATATTTTCTCTCAAATACTACAAATGACAGGTGAATTCTGTTCCAACAGGTGTATAATGGTGTTAAATAGCACCATGAATAGAATTACTGGTAATTTTGTATGTGGAAATTACATCTTTTTTATTAATTGAAGTATAAGGATGAAAACAAAGAGTCCACATAATTATCAAATAATACAGCAACATTGATGACTGTTCCTAAGACAGGTCCAGTGTGATATGACTATTCTATGACAATATAGACAATGACTATTCCATGAAAAATCTGGCGTGACTTATCCATAAACGTTTAGACTATAATCACTGGTAAAGAAACAAGGTAGAAAGCAAAGTTTTGCGCATAATGTGCTGAAACGAGAGGGTTGGGAAGATGCAAAAACTAAATAATAGCACAAGGGATACTTAACATGTTTCAAGTACAGCTTAAAACAAGAAATAATGTGCTGCAAAGATGGGCCAGCTGAAAAGAGCTGATGGTCAGAGTCTATTTGCAGAAGGCGGTGGTTTTCAAAGGTCAAACTGTTTGTTAAGTTCAAACTGTTCTCTAATAAAGATAAACATTGAAGAATATCCTCATATTTCGCATTGGAGTGAAGTGTAATGAAAGGTCTCAATAATCTACATAGGTCCTGCTTGTCATTTCACGAATAGCCATCGAAACAGGAAGTTTACAATGTTGGATGCATTCTAAAACACGTCACATGCGGTCAAAGTTTTGCAAATAGGCTTTACTACTGCCACTAAATGATAGCTATAGACTTTCAATACATCCATAATTCTCGCATTTACCACATTTTAAATAGTCTTACTTCCAAATACCATCAAGCGATGGTAAAGTAGGTTGTTTAAGCATTTCCTGGTCGTAGAAATAGCGATATTTGTATAGTCCAGAAAACAATCACCAAAACCCTTATCAATATCCTATCTATATCATAAAACCAAGTAAAATAAAAATAAAGTTGTCAAACACACCGCCGACATGTGTGTAGTTCGAGTAAAGTCACGAACAGCTCCTCGTCTGATATGATTTGCAACTTCACACAAAATAACTCCATCCCGTAGGGCCTGGACAAAATCGATTAAATCGCATTCGGTATGGATTTTGCTCGCTGCTGGAACAGCTCCTGTGGACCGAATCCACTCTTTGGCCATCTTCCATTCTTCCCTTGCCATGCTTACGTACTTCTTTAATATCAGAATGGGATCTCGTGAAACTTGCTTTTAGCAAAAAGCATTTCTTCGTCGTTTAGGACACCTCTGCTCCTTTTTTGAAAGCAGTGACTCGTCTGGCTGGAATACTTCATGTACGGCCATCGGGAAACTGACGTCATGGAAACCCGAACAGGTTGAGTTTTGACTTCATCAATCACTGCCATTTTTGGGAAAAATACACCTTTTGGTGGATGCAGGGGCGTAACTAGCATACTTTCATTAAGGAGTGTCAGAGGCTTTTTCCCTGCAGGAATGGATTTTACCCTGCGAAAAATTCATCTACTATATAATAACAGATGCTAAAAACACCATGGCAGTGGTAATAAGTGGTGTAATGTGTTAGGAGTAGTACCTTTCTACACCTGTCAGCCACATATTTTCGAATGTGGATAGGAGCACTGGTCTCCAACTACAACATAACTCTCATTTATGGCTCCAAGAAGTCGATAATGCACACCAGCGGCCACACCACGGTACCTCACCTCGGCCGGTGAGCAACACTAAGTAGAGGGTAGCAGCAAACTTTAAAGGGTTGTTGTATAGGGGACGTCACCCTTTAAGTGCATGGAGACTGGAGTGGTGGAAGAGGCGAGAGAATCATCAAATGATCAGCGGCTCTGAAAACATTACAGCAAGATGTGTGGCACATCAAGGGCATTACCATGACGAAGATAAGACGGCCAGCCACCGTGGAAGGGATTAGGGCCCCACCATGTACTCTCCTATAGTCAGTCATGAATCAAAGGAATAACGATAATAAAAATAATAAGGAAGGTGAAATCGGGACTCCTGTAATAACACTGGATTTGGGCTACAGGGAAGAAGATGTTGAATTCTTGGTAAGTACCACAACAAATGACGGCAACGACTCAAACCCTCATGGGAGATCATTGCCTGAAAGAGTTGCTCTGAAAGTAGGAATGGACTCTTACGCATTGGCACATGGAAAGTCAGAACACTATACCAAGCTGGAAAATTGAATAATGCTTTGAAGGAAATGGATAACATGAAATTGGACTTGCTGGGAATCTCAGAATGCAAATGAGCAAATAACGGGACCATAGCGAAGGACGATCACATCATGATATATCCTGGAGGAAAGGGGCACAAGAATGGAGTAGGAATCATAATGAGAAAGGAAATAGCAAGATCTTTAATAGGGTATTGGGCAATCTCTGAAAGAGTGATGTTGATAAAGCTACAAGGAAAACCTTTTAATATAAGTATTATCCAGATTTATGCTCCAACACAAGATCATGAAGACGAAGAATTAGAGCTATTCTATGATGAAATCCAAACTGCAATAAAAAATGTGAAGACAGATGACATACTCTGTGTTATGGGAGATTTAAATGCCAAATTAGGTAAGGAAAGAACTACTGACATGACTGGTCAATATGGTTTGGGAACATGGACTGAAGGTGGAGGAAAGATCGATAGAATTTTGTCAGCAAAACGAATTAATTATGACCAACACCAATTTTAATCAACAACCAAGAAAATGATATACATGAAAGAGTCCAGATGGAGATACCAGAAATCAGATAGATTAAGTATATGTTAATAAATAAAAGATTCAGAACTTGTGTGAAACAAGCAAAAACGTATCTAGGAACAGACATAAATTCAGATCATAATCCAGTTATAGTAAAGATGAAGATTCAACTAAAGAAACTAAACAAGACAAATAGAAAACAACAATTGGATTTCAGTTTACTTAAGAATAACTCATGTGCAGCTAGATACAACATTGAAATAAGAAATAGATTTGATGCTCTTCACATAGAAAAACTTGAACAGCAATCTTACGAAAAAGAACATATTAAAGACATTTGGCTAAAGTGAAAGAGAACATTATAACAACAACAAAAAGACTTCTCCCTTTAAGAACAAAAAAGAATAAACAATATTCTAAGCAAGGTGGACGAACGGAAAGCTCATAAAAATGTGGATTGAAGCAAAAATAACCAGTTAAAAAAAGGAATAAGTAATGACTGCAGAAAGGCAAAAGAAATTTGGTTCAATAAGCAATGTGAAGAACTAGAGAAGCACCATTATTCGAAAGAAATGCATGCTAAAGTCAAAGAACTATGGCGAAATAAAAGTATAACAACAGCAGTGGATGATAGAGAGGCAAATCTCCTCTTATGGAGGAAGACCTCGCTAATAGATGGCAAGAGTATGTTACGGAACTATATGATGATAATAGAGCTGAAATGCCTAAATTTGCAATGACGACTGGATACATCATATTGCAAGAAGTACAGGAGTCCATAACTTCAATGAAAAATGGTAAAGCAACCGGGTCGGATGAAATATCAACTGAAATGTTAAAAACTCTAGATGATCAATTTTACATACATTTCCACTTATAAGTTTTCTTAGGTCTCAAAAATCCAGTAAAAATTTATTCTCAAATTTTTGGTATTGATCGTAAGATTATTCTCAAATTATTCCTATAAACCACTTCCTTATATATAAAAAATATGAAGTTCCTCAAACTGAGCCACTGAGGCTGGTGAATAAAGGAACAATTGATGTACATATTGCCATATCATGATTAGGTCCGACGAGAGAATTCAGAGGCCCCAGGACAAAAGAGGGAAACGAGACCCACTGTGAACGATGCGACCAGAGAGTTTCTGGGCCAAGAAATTAATTTAAAAATTACTGCTGGTTTAATTTATGAGGCTCCTCAGGCCTTGAAGCATTGGATGTTATGAAGTTCCTTGGGCCTTGAGGCACTTTGCCCCCTCCAGACGACCCTGATCATGACATTCAATGAGCATTTGCCATATAATATACTAACCCCAGTTTCAGTTTCTTTTGTAGCTTCCCAGAGTTGCCAATGTGGTACTTTTGTACAAACTGCTGAATGAGTATAAGTCGTTTGATGGAAAAATTGCAGGAAATGCCATCATTACCCTAGTTTGGACACCCCTGCCCTAAAACATGGCCTCAACAAGTATAGCTTGAACCGTCGAGGGCTCGAGCCTTTAGCTGAAATCCGTTGAAAAGTCAAGACTCAAAAATTTGAAAGCTGTTAGAGGATTAAAACTGCTTGTGCCTTTTCAACTCCAGAAACATTTCCTACAGAACTCCTGGTTAAGACAAAATTGAAACGTTAAGAGCAGTATGCAGTAAAAGATAGCAACTCAAAAATTCGAATAAAATATTTCATTTTTATACAATTAACATTAGGCTTGGATAGCTTACTTCTAAAAGCACATCCTTTTTAGAAAATACGTATACCTTCGTGATTTCAGTACATCTAATTCAACCGAATTTCTGATACAGCGTAGAATAGTAAAAATAAGTTTCTACAAAGTTTAGCAATGCTAGAAATGACTGATACAGTGCACCAAGACAGAAGAGCTGATTCTAAATAGGTAAATGAGAGATTGAAATATGTGGTAACGCCGGCTAAAGAATATGGATTATTCTGTGGTACAGCTAAAGGTCCAGGACGTAGAACGCATTCAAAAGTGGTGAACTTCCAAGTAGCTCGGGCTAATGACCAAGCAGCTTCCATACAACTTTATGGGATACGAGTTGGACAAAAACAAGGTATATTTGCAAGATGATTATTATTAGAAATAAAAGGCTTTAAGGTCTCCCAAACATAATTCACACGCTGAATACAATAAAACAACAGAAGAAAAACTTCCAAATCCGATACGTATCAGTATGAGATTGTCTTGATCCTTCTAGATGGTCATACTATTTTCTAAAAATTATCAACTCTATATACAAGTGTCTTGATTAATTGCCGGCCAACTCACTTCAATAAACAAATACACCGAAAAGGTTTGCGGAAAAGGGCAGTTATGCAGAGTACACTACTTTGATGGGATCCAAGATTTTACATTGAGCATATCTGCATGATGATAACGGCCTTTGTGTGGTGCTATTTTCAGGGTTCGTGCTGTGGTGAGTACACAAAATATAAGGACTATTTAATGAGCTTTTAAGGACCAAGAGATAATTTCTAAGGAGTAGTTTTGTGTATTCCCATGGCAAACAGTAAATCATTTCTTCAATAAATCTGCCCCTGAAAATACTCACCCCCAGGAATTGATTATCAGTAAGGACTTTTTAAGGAGTTTTTTCTGAAATGCACGACTTTAAGGAGATTCTAAGCACCTCTAAAAACTTTGATTAAATCAGAGCAGTTTCTCAGGAGTTTAAGGAGAAGCCCTGTATTTTGTGGAATGGAAGAGTGTTGATATATCGAAAGCTGGGTATTTCTATGCCAAAACTGAAAAAAGCCTAAGTTCAATTTGATGCTTTTCAACTTAAAGTTTAAGTCACAAAAGCACATCTGTTGAATAAGCGTGGCGAATAGCTGGGCTGGAAAATGCAAAATAAGCAACCAGCCAATGAAGGCTTGTTAAGTTCTTGCGCTTCTGTAAAAAATTATTCTAATATCGACAAACGACAAAGATCCACACAGTTTAGTTGTGGATGAGCATACATCACGATCCTAACAATAAAAATCCTGACTCTACGATGATTAAATATAACTATCACATAACTGACTGGGTGGCCTTGCAACTTCCTAACAAAAGCCAAGATAAAATAGTCATATATAGAGCTCATTAGTGATGACGTCATGAAAATACATTTTTAGAATTTTCATATTTTGACCATATGGAGTGAGGAACCACAATAAAACGACGTGTGTTGGAAATTTTAGGCGAATATTCTCAAAATGGGATGACATACGACCACATGAAGATAGAAAACTTGCCATACAAACTCTCCTGGTTCTAAACGTCTAGAACCAGACTCAAAATATAGTGATTAGATAGGAACTATGTCAACATTCAATTGCCTATATCTCGGTCATCATTTTTCGGATCAAGGTGAACTGTGTAAAGAGTAGCTATTTCAAAGTGCTTTTTCAGCATTTAACGCCAAAATTAAAATATTCCAAAAATATAATTTTCGTAACGTCACACTAATGAATTCAATTGTGACAAAAGCGTGGAATTACTTGCAGATATTGAAAAAACTTTTCCTTTACTTAACATAAACACCCAGACTACTTACTTTATGACTGTTATAGATATAACGCCTAAAATAAAATTTCTACAGCAAGGTTTTATGAGATAAGGTAGTATCATTATTAACTAGATCTCCTACAAGGTTCCAGCAAAATTATAGTAAGGTAACCAATGGCTACAAGTACCTATAAATTCTTATGTGTGCCAAACCTAGCAAAATGGTCTGCTAAAACATGAAGGTTTCACGTAGATTTTCGGCATAACAGCTACCTAAGATTTTTGAAACCCTGAATAGATAAAAGATTGTTCGTCTTTCAACTGGTAACTGCTTACATGCCTAATTTTACTAAGCTGGAATATGTCTTTAAAGAATGAATTCAAATGGGCTGTCAACTTGATGGCTTGAGACATGGGTGAACAAACCATGGTCCTTGGGCCAACTGTGGAACCGTGTCCTATTTTTTTACCCAAATTGAATTCTTATGTTATATACCTTATGAAGTCCATATTGCAGCATCACTACCGTCATTGAGCATAATTTAGGAGTCATGTGTGGTCTGGCCCTTTGCGATTTCTGCTTTTGGCCTTTATTAAAAAAGCAATGGACACCCCTGGTTTAAAGACTACAGTTGCATCATACTCTTTCAAAAATATTTTGACAACAGAGATTTTTTCTTTCTCTATATTTATAAAATGAGCAACTGAATATTGACTAAAATATAAAATTGCTAATGTAATCATTGCTGGTAATTTGAATAATTCCATGCCAGCCAGCTAAAAAATTAATATATTTCTACCACATATTATCTACAATGCAACAAACAAGATAATAACAATAATCATAATTACTATGAGAGTTATCAATACATAAGTCTGTTTCTTATCTGAAAAGGAAACATATTACAGGTAATAATAAATGAAGTTCATTATGAATAACAAATGAAACCAAATTGCAAAATAATTGGAAATTATCTTTTCTATCCATGAAATTAAGAGAACAATAATTTTTCCTATATAAACTCTACCAAAGTTCAAAATGCTTCATTCAAAGTTATGACAAAGCTGGAAATAAAAACATTATACTTTTCAAGACAAGACATATGTCTCAAAAAGTCTTAATGATGGGGTGAGGTAGTTTCACCGTTTACAGCTACGTAAAAATACAGGACATATTAATTCTTTTGAAACTATCAATAAAGGTGACAATTGAGATATTAATGTGCAATATGAACCATAATGAGCAGCTTTTGCAAAATAAGGGATTAAAATGTCTTATGAATAAAAGCAATTTGACTTGATGATATTCTGAACATTTCAAAATATGCAAAAACTATACATAATTGGATCAGATTATAGGTGAACATCTAGCATGTAACAGGGCCATAAAGACAAAACCTACCATCAGCCAGCCTGAGAACCTTTTCAACTCTAATTAGCATAGTTTGGAGCTTAGAATCAGTCATTTCAATTTCATTACCAAGATCATCTAGCAGTCTAAAGAAAAGATATGACTGAATGTCACAAAACATGGAACTAAATATTGTTAGGAAGAAAATATATGTTGTAATGAGATAATCAAAAAACTGTTGAACATGGTTATATGAGGTCAACTTGACCCACTTATCAATGCAAAATGGTAAATTAATGAAAAAATCAATAGCTGAAATCAGAACTTACACTGCCTGTTCATCAAGTTCATTGTCAATTCTAACACCAATACTTTTGAGAACACCAACACTTTGTCCCACATCTACCAACTGTTCATCTTGCCTTCTGAGTAGAGCCTAAAATTGAAAGGAAATAGTTAAGGAAGAAGTCTGAGGTGTAGCTGAGTCAGCAAAAAACTGAATCATAATCAGACATATAAGAAAGTAAAGAGAAAAATATATTACAAAAAAATAGATCAGTTAAATGCTGAGGTGGTAAAAAACTTAAAGCTCTGTGTAAAGTGAAGGTAGTCCCATACACATTCATACATTGGGGAGTGCCTGTCAGAGAGGACACCACACTGGGCATCCAGGAGGAAATAGGAATTTTTTTGATCCTCTCAGAATACCGTAGAAGTGGGTACAGTTATAATCTAGAAAATTTGTGATCAAACACAAAAAATGAAGTCAATAGCTATTTACGTTCAAGTTGTAGAGAAAAAGTAATTTCGTGAATTATGTATTTTTTTGCAGCTCTGAAACAGAGACTTTGTGAAGCCTGAATTTTAGTAAATATTTCTAAAGTCATTTGGTTTCACCAAAAATAACTTTTGAGACAAAATATTTGAAAAAAAACTTGGCAATGCCTTTGAATTAATATGTGATCAAGCGTATTGCCACATATTATGAATAAGGTGAAAAAGGTTGTCTGAAACAAAAAGACAATATTTTGAAAATTGAACAAAACCTGTCCATTTCTAAGTTTCTCGGAGTCGTTAATTTTGCATAAACAATGTAATAACATTTTTTCTGTGAACGGATCATCTATATAGTATACATGCTTTAAAAGTATGGATTATAACTGATTTAATTGTAGAAGTGTGGGTAATGATCCATTCATGTACTTCACAAAAGTAAAAGACTTTCAAGTGTGACATTTTGTTCATTTTCACTGATCTGTTTGAGAAAATTGGAAGAACTAATAGAGCTATATGGCCATAAGTGAACAAATATGCATGCTCCAGGGCTGGCTTCTGCATCAAAATGGTTAAATGTGGTGAGTTTTACAAAGCAACTAACAGAAAATCCAGGAAGGAGAAATAACTTCGAGAAAAATGGATGATATATTTCTCATTTTTTTTGACTGTTTTTATCAAAAAGTGACCATCATTTAAGGACTGAATGTGGAAGATTAGAGATATTTTTCTCACAAAATCATTAAAGAATTAACAATTATAATTCTGAAAATGTCAAGTGCCATAAATACCATTAATTTGCAAATAATTTAAAACACTATAGCTTATATGTGCCGCAGTAGCAATTCTTCATTTATTTACTATAATTTAGGGGTTGATCATACTCCATTCTATTTGGTGTATTTTTTGTAGTTCTATAGGGAAATTACAAAAGCAATGTGAAAAATTCAAACATTTAATTTTGATGATTGATTTCAAACACAATCCAAACAGAAGTTAGTTGAGTGTGCTGTATCCCAGTGTATTGTACCTGACTGCATAAATGACCATATAAGGCAATTAGATCCATGCAGTATTGACCATAACAGGAAATTTATCCCATGTCCTGAGTTTTTGTGGGGATTTTCACCGCCTCATTTGAGATTTTATTACTTGATAAGGTTGAGAGAGATTTTTATGGCTTCCTCGCATTCCTCTTTGGATCAAAACACCTGCTGGAAAATCTTTACAACAAATAGATTTCGTAAATTGTTGCTGGAGAAATTGTTATTTTTTCCTCATGTTGCCACCTACTTGACATAGTATCAGTATATGAGTTGGTAATATGACTCCATTTCTTCTCACTACTTGTACCTAGTTGTTGCACCTTCCTCCTTGAAACCCTCCAGGCAAGGTTTTGGGGGGGGGGGTTATAGATTGGCATTCTACATTAGCTCATCACAAACAGAAGTGAAAGTATTATGGGTCACATAAAAAGTTCATATGAATGGCAAAATTATTTTTTCCAGGATTTTGTATCAGAGGGCACCCAAAACCACAAACCCTTGAAGCAAGCCATAAAATATCTCTTTTTAACAATTTTCCTTCCCAGTCAGGGGTGGATCCAGAGCTGGACTTTGGGAGAGGGCCTTAATTGTCTTTTCATGTATTAAGTTTCTTAATTCTATTGTTTCCTATAGGAAACATTGCTGTTTGGAGGGGGCCATGCCCCCCGGCCCCCCTCTGGGTCTGCCCCTGTTGCCAGTATATTCAAAGCACTAGAACAATGTCTCAAAAACAACAGGGAACAATATGTATGCTGTTTTCCTTGTGAGAAAGTTCTATTTCCTCCTGACTCCTTCATCTTGCCCACTGTGGACACTTATCCTGAGTTATTGGCATGTGGGGTAAGGTAGCCAGTTCCTTTCCTCGCCACCTCCATCCCCCCAGTATTGCCACTAGGTACCCATTCCACTGCTGGGTGAACAGAGAGCAAGCATTCAGTCAGGGCATTGAGTTGGATTTGAACCACAGACCTTCCGCAAGGGAGGCATCTGCTCTAACTGCTGTACGACCTTGCCCATAAAGCTCTATGACAACAGTTTATCAACAGACACTTTTCCACAAACCTGTTGCTGATGCTGGGAATCATCAATGAACTTTTGGTTTGATTTCTCCATGTCATTTTCCAGCTTTGAGTATTTATTTCCTGCTTGGTACTTGGAAGAGCCGCCCATGAGAGACTACAAAAATCCAAAATGCAAATGTAAAACTAGCAGGGATTAATAACAGTAGCATCATCTAATTAGAAGACAACAACAGTAGGCTATTTAGTCAAGATTTTTCACAAGGGTGTGTAGCTTGATCTCTTTAAAAGGTCTTGGAAAAGCATTGAAATGTCTGACACCCTTAAACCCAGAAAAACCTGAAGACATTTTATGGCTATCACAAGGAAATTAAAAAAATTTAAACCAATTTCAAAAACTTTGGTCAAAAAGAGTAGAACAAAAAGTGAAAATTCCTACATATCTTGAAAAATAAGTACAGCATTTTCCTGAACAAACAATGAAAAACATTCCTGCTATTTTGAAGTAAAATTTCCATAACTTCACTTCCTAAGTTCTCTTCAATATGTGCTTCAGTACCATATAAATAATAGATGAAACCATGCGTTCTCAAGTCTAAAATTATTGTAATTACCCCCACTCCATTCTGTCATGAAATTTTTGCATACTTCCTGGCACTTGCTGTGCCAAGGAGAAAATAACAGCTCCAAATAACTCCAAATACAATATAAAATAATTTTCCATTTAATAATGTTGGGGAAACATTCTGGCATCCATGGCAGAGTAAGGTTAAGCAGAGAGGGTGAGAAACTCAAGCATGTTGATATTAGACTATTAAACTTGACTGCAGACAAGCTGTAGCATCATGGGAAGGGAGAGGGATGTAAGAAATTACACAAACTAATTTTGTTGGAATGAAAAAACCTTAGGATATACATCTTGCAGAGTAGATATCGAAACTCGGAAAAGGATGCCCTCATATTTCTGAGGATAAGGCATAATATTCCTGGCAAAATAAGCTACACACCCTTACAAAAAATCTGGAATCAGTTGAGCCATGAAATAAAAACTGCTCCATCGTTGGCTATTTTCCACATAACATTACAAAATTTTTTGAAAGACTAAGGAAGTTCATAATCTTCATTAATTTTCAGCACACTTTCAAGTTCTTACATATATTTTAAGTAGCATTCTAATGCAAATTAGGACTTCAATTTTTTGTCATACAGAGGACATTGTGAAGCAGTTAATTATTGAATGTATTTTATCCTGTTGAAATAAATAAAAATGAAATGAAATTAATGATTTCCTAGGAACAGTATCTATGAAAGTATCTACAAAAGATGGAGGGACTGGAAGGGGCTGTGGAAATAAGATAATAAAAAATTCAAAAGGAAATACAGACAACTTACCTGTCTATTACTCTTCTCAACTTTGGCTTTTGTCTCCAAACTAGAAATATCATCTTTTATTGACTGGGCTGTCTTTCTGATGTTACCTATGAATGCTTTTCTACTACTAATTTCATTAGCTGATAATGTGAACTTGCTTGGATTTGCTTCAACAATTCCAATTGTTTCCTCCAAATCTTCTAAATCCCATTCTACACTACGAATGTTGTTTTTTATTTCATTTGCTGTCCAAGTAAACTCATCCTTTCCCGCAGTGCTTGGGTTACTGAGCAAGTCTTGCCACCTACTGTATAATTCTTGAATACTATTTACAGTCTTTTGTACCTCACTGAAACAGTAAAAAATGCATACATTGAAACATTTATATAATAAGATAAACAACAACCAACAGTTTGTGGAAACATTTAAGAAAATACTGATAACTGCTACAACACAGGGTGATGCTTATATTGCTCACTCCATACTTCCCAAACAAAATCCAAGCATATAACTGCAGGTGGCACAGAGGGCAATACCTCTCAAATGAAAAATCTGGCATGATTTTCATTGGCTTGTAGCATAAGCACTCAGATGAAGTTCTTGCTGCCCCTACATGACAGTAAAAGAAGGTTCTACTTCCCTCAAGCTAATAACCCTAGCAGTGGTGGTGCACAGTACCAATATTACTAGTCTAGTACCACTTTATTTGCTTTACAAGGTGTTTCCAATACATTTACATTTTACATTGTGAAAAGGCTAGGCTGGCGCCAGCAGGCCTCCTAAAACATATTTTGTACCTGGGAGCACAGATCTGAGGAAAATGTGTCTACAGAAAAAATAGATTGTATTAGATAGCCAGATGCAAATCTGGATGAAAAGTATCTGCAGAAATTTAAAGCGTGACATTTTGTGCCTGCGAGTGGCACTCAGCACTCATCCAGATTAATGAGCTCTGGGCACCAGAGCAGGTAACAGAATAATTTCTCTGCTTTGTCTTGAAATTCCACTGTGATGAAAGATTGACAGTTTTGCTTTTGATGAAGCTGCAGTACTAGATCTCAGATTCTAGTACTGCATTCCCATAATCTATTATTTTTTATGAATAACTGGCATCACATAACTCTCTGCTGAACAATAGGTAGATTGCTAAGCGGTACTAATTTCACATTTCTAGTACCCTGCTTCTTGTGAATATTAACCAGCAGCTGGATTTTGAGTAATGTTATTGACTGGGTAAGCTTATTCTTCAGAATCAGTGCACCATCTCCCTATATAGAGAGTTTCAGCAACTCCATTTTATTTCTGTCCAAAAGCTCGACTTCCTGGATTTGGCAAATACTTCATATAGACAGTGGAAAGATGGAAAAGATTGTCGTGAGTGGTTATCGATGGGGAACATCTTAGAGTAATTTTGCTTTAATTAGGCCAAGGTCTTCTGAAACATAAGCAATGCCTTGGATTGAAAAGTAAATTGAGTACAATGTGCTGTTTAGGTTTTAAAGCAGTTATTTTGAAACAGTATCTAATTTGGCTTTGAAAACTGTTCATGGTACTAGAACTGCATTTCTAATAATGCAGAAGCAACAGTGGTCAATAGGTAAGGCCAGTGGCAGTCACATTCCTTGGTGCACATGATCTACGGCTATCAGAGCGTAAGCTGGCACCATTAATCTCAACAATGTCGCTGCATGTTTTCAAGCAGAAGAGAATCTGAGAGTAAAATAAGGGTGTGGTCAATCACTGACCACACCCAATTTTTAACTTACTGTTACCAATTTATTCCTAGTGTGAGCTGCAACTGAACCCTAGCAATACAGTTGAAACAAAGTGAGTATCAGAATGCATAATGTAATTACTTAAATAAGTGCCACCTTTGAATAAGTGCTGCCCTCAAACAAGTGCTGCCCTCAAACAAGTGCCGCATGTTTTGGTTAGCTCTCTAAATAAATGCGGCCCTCGAATAAGTGCAGCAATAAAACTCAGGCTAAGACTATTGCTGGTTCAATGGTGTTGGCTATTTTTTACATGAGGTGCAAAGCATATAAAGCGAACAAATAAGTCATTAAAAGTCTACTCTATCACTTTGTAAGCTTTGGAAAATGGCTACACTTCTTACATTGTGCTGCAGCTCAAAGTGACTGTACTGGGTTTTCTTTTCATTCTGTACTGGCTCATTGAAAAGGTATATTATGTTGTTAAAAATCATTTTGAGAAAAAAAAAGTGATGCAGTGCTTATTTGAGTAATTATGGTACTGCTGAAATGTTGTTGGAATCAAAACTACTCAGGCATATTGATGAGCTGCATTTATCTGCTCTTGAGCTCCAAGATAACAATATATCTACTAGATATTATACAAGGGAGCTTTTTTTATTGCACCCTTTGTCTGCTAGAACAGCCACAAGACATACAATGTCTGAGATAGCCAACTTTACAAACATGATCATTTGAAAACTAATCCAGTCTCTGTTCATAGTCTATGGGCCAAACACAATGCTTCAATTAACTTTCCTATTTCAAAAACAGGTCTTCTGGTCTGCCCACAAGACCACGAAATCTTCATTGTGTGTAACAAAAAATAATTTTTCACATGTAGAAGGCCAGAAAATAAAGAAACATCCCACACAATTGAGCTGTTGTGGTACACGAGCCTACCACAAAGGCTCTATTAAATCCTGGGGGAATATTTAATCCTGCAGTCTTAAAAGAGGGTTGAATAGAGCAGGGGCTTGCAAGAGGGGGGGGCAGTTTAGTACTACCTCAAGGCAAAAATTCAATACAAATATCAAGGTTGGTGGTTTCTTCTAATTTTTCAAAACAATCAAAAAATTGGATTTCTTTTACTTAAATCAGATACTGTTTATTTAAATTGGATTTATATGACTTTGTAAATTTTTCCTATTTTTTAACTTTCAGAATATGAAATTATCTAAAAGACTCTACAAGCAAAGAAATCTCACCCTAATTTTATCACCAGTCAAATTAATAACACATTATATCCAATATCCAAATACGAATATTTCAGAAACTAAAAATGCATATTCCCCTTTCAAAAATTATCATTCTACAATCTCCAAGCATGAATTTTCACTGAAGTAAATCCCCAATAAACACTGGAAACTAAGGTGAAATAGGGGAAATCCCAGGTAATACTGCATTACACACCAATTCAATTACAACTGAGGAATAATAAACTTGCTATGGAAGCAGAGTAACTGATGCATATGTGAAATTTCACACAGGGATGGGGAAAGTAGCAATTTTTGAAGCTTTATTTCTATAATTAAACCACATGAATCAAAATCATTGTTTGCTACTGTTGTGGACAGTTCTGCTTAATGGTTAATTCCCTTATTTGCAAATGGGGGCATATCACTAATGTATCTAGGGACAAAGCTGGAATATGTCAGCAGACAGAACAACCAAACTATGGCATTGTAGAAACAGATTGACACAGTTCCAAGCAAAGAAAGTTTCTAGCATGTGCATTCATGCTGAGGGACTTGTTTGTAAACTGAAACCCTTCCATTTCCTAAAACACACCAATTACCACTGTAATCACATGTAGATGAAATTTTTTAAGTATGTGCCAAACTATGATACATCCATGGCCCACTTACTAGAAAGTAGGATTACTCTAAAGGAAAGTTGATGTAGATCAGTGACTTTTGTAAAAGAATTGTCTGAACCAAATTGCAATTTAACTCAATAATCATAATTATTGATTCAAAATCAGTGATTCAAATCAATGTGATTTAAATCAGCCAACTTTGACCAATATTCTCATGCATTCCCTTTGCATTTTTCTATTGACAAATCTGTGCTAGCAACTGTGAAAGCTTCATAACAATATTCAGCTATAATGTCCTTAGCTTCATCTGAATCATCATGGTCAATCGATAATGCTGGAAAATTTTTAAACACATTTTTTCCTCTTTGGTTCCTTCTGAGAATCAATGTTCTCTAGGTTTCTAAGACACACAAGTCATTCTTCACATGGGCCATATTCTATACACATAATCCCATCAAGCAATAATCTTCATGCCTTAAGAGCCCATTTAATTGCTTACTTTCATGAAAGAGGGGCTAAATAGAGAGGGGGGCTTAACATAACAAAGAGAGGTTGGTCAACAGGACAGCTTAATAAAGCTTTTAAGGTATATGATACTTTTTCTTTAACAAAAACAGTACTTAGAGTATCTAAACTATAGCATAAATTAGTAGGCTTGAAATAAATATTTCAAGCCTACTAGTGTACAATGTAGTTTTAAATCAAAGAAAACAATCCCTCATAATCCTATGCTTCTGCACAAACTGAGCACTACATTTTCATTGTACCAGTTTTGGCATAACTCAAATAACGATTCCACTCTAGCCCTAGGGCTGCTTTTTAAATCCAAGCAATTCAAATCCACCAATTTCGTTCACTCTTAACACATGAATTCTATTATTTCAATGATCAACTATCATTCAATTCGTAATCTACAACAAGCGTGCTCTAGCAACAGTAATCTTACTTTTTTCTTATCAAATATGAAAGTTCACAGAATGAAAACAAGCCGAGGTCAATGTACCACAGTGAATTTCTGAGCCCAAAAGCACAACAGAAGTCTCAAAAAGCTAAAAATCTTAAGATATTGCGCAGTAGTTGCTAATATGTTGATATAGCATCTGCCACTAAAGAAAAGCATCGATAATTCTGACAATAAATTTAATTTATGACTGCCTATTGTTTGAAGGTTTTTAACCAATATGTTTCATGTCCGTATTCGGGTGTGAAGTATTTACTTACAGGCATCCAACAAACTCTCAAACATTTAAAACACTAACTAAAACACACTCTTCCTATAAATCACGACGAAAGATCGAAAATTAACGAGTATAGATATGCGGATCTCAACTTAGTTGTGGCCTTGTAACGCAGCAGTGTAAACAGGGTGTCCTACCAACATACGGAGAGCCAAACAAGTAAAAACTGTCATAACTTACTCTCTAACGACGAAAAATGGGTCTTCCATTCTTGTAGAAAAGGAAATTGACCAAGTTGACTGTGTTTTTCAACTAAATAGCTTTACATTCCCTGTAATGATCTTGGAACCTTCGTTATCATCTGCTCTTCCCCAACATCATCGGGCAGTAAAAACAGGATGCTTTGCGGATATTACGTAATGACAATAGTTTCCAGGTCCCTGAAACACACACCTCTGTCACAATGGTTTTCATGGGGGTGAAGAAAGTTACAAACTAGGAAATCAGAGGCGGCGCTGAAAGCACAACAATGGGCACTAAACCTATACTGGAGACAATCAACGAGCGACGTAACAACTTTTTGGAACATGTTGACAGACAGATTGAAAGAGGCGAGTGTTCCGCATGGGACTAAGGTCCGAAGACCGATACTAGAAGAAGAAGACAACAATGGCCCCCATGCCGATTATCTCTGCAATTTCCTGCAAGAACGCATGGGGCAAAGGATCCTCAACAGCGGAAGAGCATCTTGTCGGGAAGGAGAAGATTCAAGTGGCGAATACCTTGACCGGTTCATGCAGTAGTGCAGCAGCGGGCCGAGTACTCTACGCACTAAACTTGACTCAACACCTCTCGAAATCAGCATGCCCACACAAAAATGGAAGTAGGCCACTCAATACTGACAGAACAAAAAGAATCAGACTTGAAATAATAATGGAGCAAGAATTGGCAGGAGACATAGGAATTAACCCAGGCCCTGAACCCCTATATAACCCTGGAAAGTAATATCGCAACCTGAAAAACATGAGCAACAAAAATGGATTAAGAAATGTTAAATGAGAAGAAAAGAAGGAAGAACCAGAACTACTGAAAATGCCGAGCCACAGACATATGACAGCCAAAACATTCGATTTGGAAAAAACATCAAACTATCAACATGGAATTGCAGAACAGCAACGACAAAACACCACATAACAGCAATAAGCAAAGACAATCGAAGAAAGATGAATCTTTGCTATTGCTCTACAGGAAACTAGATGGGAGGAAGTGGTTATAAAACGAAGAATTGGAAATTACATGTGGTTTGGCGGAGGAGCAATCAGAAATCGTGCAAAAGCGAAGACGGGAGGTATTGCCATTCGAGTGCACCAAATATATTAGGGAAACATAGTATGCTTTAAGGTAGTGAGCAGCAAACTGGGATACCTTGAAATGAAAATGGCTCTTGGGAGAAGGCTCCGAATAATATGTATGCAAGACCCAATTGATGATAGTGACGAAGAGCAAAAGGACAAGTTTGCCGAGCAATTTGAAATACTGATGAGGGACAAAAATGCCAAAAGAATTGATGTAGTATTAGGGGACACCAACTCTAAATTAAAAACCTTTGACCCGGAAATCCACACGAGATGTCGATATTGGGAGTTGGAATGTTGGTGAAACAAATAGCAATAGCGAAAGATTAATGGATTTAATACGTGAATATGGATTATGTGATGCAGCTTCACAAATTAGAAAGAAAAAGAAACAAAAGCAAACATTTCATGGGGAGTTCCAAGAAAGCATACAAATGAGAGAATTCGACCACATATTTATTCCAGCTAACTATAGAGCGAGTGTAACCAACAGCATGTTAGTATGGAACACTAGGCATAAATCAGATCATGCATTACTCACAATTCACATGACATTAAAACCGTTCAACGCCAAAAGAAAGAGTAGAGATGAAAAGTATGTCAGTAGTGTCCTGGCCAATAGAAGATGCGCTGAAATAATTGATGAGAACCTGCCGTCAGTTGAGCAGCTAGTGAAATGCACCAATAATACTGCAGAATTATGGACGAATTTTGTAGAAAATCAAAACAGTTAGCCAACCAAATGAGTCCACCGAAAACCAATTACATGGAATATGTAACCAAAACAACGTTAGAAATCATGAAGGAGAGAGGAAAAAGAAAACAAGAGTTTATTGAACTGAAGAAGCAACAGGAGACGATGAATGCCCAAGAACAAAAACTGAAAGCAAATATCGGACTCAACAAAATGGATGATAAAGTAGAAAAGGCCATTGCAGAGGATAAAGATAGCTGGATCCAACAAAATACAGATGAAATCAGAATGGCAGCCTGTGAAGGAAATAATAGAAGAGTATTCGAAGTAGTTCGCGAACTAACATTAAAGCAGAAAGTGCGGGAAAAATTCCCCCAGCAAAAAGAAGAGTCCTTTGAGGCATTCTATAAAATATTGAAGAAACCAAGAGCGAAGTAGCTAATCACCAAGTCTACAGAAATTGCCGACAAAAAGCTGAAATGAGCAAATGCGAAAGCCAAGAATGGACATGTGATGTAACGTGCCCAGATAAAGATGAAATAGAGAGAGCGATAAGGAAATTAAAGAGCATCTAAGCCACAGGAGTTGAAATCCCAGCTGAACTTTACAAATATGCGCCGAAAGCGAGCGATGTACTGATAGCAATGATACAGGAAATTTGGCTCACAGAAATACCCATTAAAGAATGATTAGAGTGCAAAATAACACTGATCCACAAAGCGGGAGACCAGAAGCTCCCAAGCAGCTACCGACCAATCGCATAGTTGAAAATCGGAGAAAAATTGCTAAACACCATCATCATGAACAGAAATAAAGAGGATTTTAATCGAACACTCCACGAATGGCAAACCGGATTTAGACAAAAGTTCTCACACAGACACCCAGTGTATTATATAACGAAGAAAGTAAGAGATGCAATAACATCCAAAAAGAAACTAGGACTGTAAAAAAGCCTTTGATAGCCTAAAACACGATGCCATAGCAAACATCTTGCCAAAACTTGGAATGCCTAGCAAACTAACAAGATTGATAGTCCTTATGTAAGCACACGCCAAATTGAAAATAAAATTTGACGAACGAACGTCTGCCAGCATGAGGCAAGAGCGCGGAATAAAACAAGGCTCAGCATTGTCACCGAGCATCTTCGTCTTGGTGCTCGGCTTTGTACTGAAAGAAGCCCAAGAATATTGTCTAAAAGAAGATAAGCGACTTAGCTGGAGAGCATACACTGATGACGTTTGCCTAATAGGTGATAACTATATTGAAATCGGATTGAAATCCTTACAAGCTGCAATTGCATACATAGGACTGAGCTTCAATGTTAAAAAATGTGAAGGAATGTTCCTCAATTTTACAACTCGAATTGAAACGACAAAAGAAGAGGCCAAAAAGGAGAAGATAGTGATTAACAGCAAAAACGGGATGATTCAAGGGTGGATAACCAAAAAGAAATTCAAGAGCCTAATGATACCATATGAGAGTCCACAAAATGAAGAAGATGAAGAAATGACGCACGTAATGCTAAAGGATGAAGGAGGAGTTGAATTCACTTTACTTAAAAAAGGAGGCTGGTGCAGACGAAAAAATGATATGAAGGCGAGCCGGTGCACACTGGGAATAATGAGACCTCTTTTAGCGAATGCTAAACCAGAACAATGCGAAAATTGCGAAGAGACATTCGACAACAAAAGTGAACTGGCAAAACACAAAAAATACTGCACAAAATTGGAGACAATGAGTGTTAGAGAGCAAAAAATACAACCTAAAGCAAAACGAAGAAACAAGCAATTAGAAGGAAAGCATGAGGAAAAAATAGAATTTGTTGATATCAAAGACATTAAAGAAGAAGCGGCTAAATGTGTAGGGAAGACCAAATATCTCGGAACCATCATCAGTAGAAATGGAAAGTAGTGAAGATATTAAACGACGTATAGACATTACGAGTGCGTCGTAAATCCACCTGCATATAAGCCTTGTGAAGTCCATTTTGCTATATAATGCCGAATGTTGGCAGACCTGTAAAGCTGATGAAGTGAGGCTCAAATTTTTCCAAAAGAGATGCTTGAAAAAGACCGGAAAGTTACCCCGGAAGAAATCGACAATGTGACGATAGAAGAACTTATGGACTTGATACAAACTAAACCTATACTGGAGACAACCAACGAGCGACGTAAACAATTTTTGGAACATGTTGACAAGCAGATCGAAAGAGGCGAGTGTTCGGCATGGGACTAAGGTCTGAAGACCGACACTAGAAGAAGAAGACAACAATGGCCCTGAGCACGCGAACCAAAACAAAAGATCCTCCGTCATAGTTCTAGGGTTACATTTTCCAAAGCATAGCGAACGTCCTTTTGCAAAGTGGATACATATTGTGTTCACAGGGGGTCACTTGCACATTTTTGTATAGGGGCTTCCATCCGTGAGTTTCAAAATTCAGCCAAAAGAATTTTGGGGAATATCGTTGAGCGTAAAAGGCCTTGATTATAGACCCAAAGAATTCCCTGTGACACTAAAAAGCTCACAATGATTTTCAGCAAAAACTCATGATGATTCTGAGGAGAGTACTAGCCGTATTGTAGCGAAAATTATCCCAAAACTATAGTAACAAAATTCAAAGATTACTCAATGTTCTAAATCTAAGATTGAATGCTGAATCATATGTGTATGGTGGCCCAAACTGGTCAAACAAGTTAACATGTCGCGAAACAGATTAACATGGCAGAAAAAAATTAAAGTTTCAGAAAACACAATAACATGGCACAAAACACATCCCAGTTTTAGAAAACACATTTAAGTTTCAGAAAGCAGAACACAGCGAAACCTCGTGTAGGGAGTATCGGAGCAATGACTTAAATTATCATGTATTGGAATGGTAGTAGCTTTGGAGTTATCTAGAAATCCTTAGAAAGACATGTTCTGCCCACGTGTGGCATTGGTTTAGATTAGTGGTGGCTCGTGCTAATGGGCATTATGGGCAATGCCCTCACCGACAAATAAATGAAAAGAAAAAACTGTGCAATTAAAGTATAACAGTGAGAAAAATGTAAAATTTTATATCCTAGCATGTTTCACCAGGCATTCAGGGGCGCGAGATTCGATTACTTCTAATTGTGTTGACTTGAGCCTCGTACTTACTTACTCTCTCCCTGTACCGTCAGACACACAAGGCAGAGAGAAGAGATCGCCACCCAATCCGTTCCCTTGCTTTTTCATTCAGGTCAATCCCAGAGGTGTTACCAGTTGAGCCTCGTACGTAAGAATTTAAAAAATGATGTCATTTTCTGGGCAAATTAGATTCTGCCCTTGGAATTGGCTACCTGACATGCGCAATAGCAACAACAACGACCACAACAACTCTGACATATAAACATACAAGGGACGTTCTCTCCTAGCATGCCAGCGCAAAAGATCTCAATTTCAATTTCATGTGTATTCTCAGCTTTTCTAAATTACAATATACCTATTTAACAATGAAACATTACGATACAGTTTGCAATAGAACGTTACAAAAAAATCAGTTATCAATAATTAACTCGCAATCTTCAGTAATACTTGCTGATCACTGAACTCACTGGTCAATACTGTAATCTGAGTTGTTGAAGGTAGTTAAAGTTCTTCGCCTGTGTCATTAAAAAGAGTATTGGCGGAGAAACATCTAGGCCCTAATAGCCTGGGTCTTGCAACAGGATCTTGTATTAAGACAGTTTCCATAGGCCATCAATGGCGATTGACTATATCAAGTTCTATGATGCTTTTTAGATGACAGTAGTCAGCAATTCACGGCGAAGTTTGTAATTTAGGTGTTTGTTTGTAATTCGCTTGATTTTATAACTCAACTTTTGGAATTAATTGCAGAACTGCAATTAGCTTGATACAGTTCATTATGACATCAGTTGCAGAATATTTTAATGTTCAGGAATATTTTGTCTGGAAGGTATTTGAATGGTTTCAGTTACTCTGCAGCATGCCGCCAAATGATGCAAATCTGCATCCATGAAATTGGTTAGCCATTTGGATAACATTCTAAATTTATGTTTGAAATCTTTGAGAGGAAATATCAGTGATATTGAAGTTTTTGATAGATAAGTATCTCAGTATTTCCCAGCGTTGAATTCACTGGGTATCTTAGTTCAACCACCTTTTGAGAGTGATTCTTTTCAAATTCTTAGGTGTAGAAAATACTGTGAATAATTTCCTTTCCTTGATGTTGTCTACATTCAAATCCTCTATGGCATAAAGCAGTTCCATTACGCCCAGCTTGTAAAATCCAGCCTAACTTGTAATTTATCTAAGACTGGATTGCTTCTAAGGGATATCATCACAATTCCATTGACATATTTTGAATGACCAGGATTTTTTAGTCATATATTGAATCAAGACCTCTAAAATTAAAAGAAAATCAAAGCATTGATAAAGAAACTTTGATGCTTCCTACCTCTGCTTGCATTAACAGTATTCTCTTTAAAGTATTGTCATGAAAAATGCATAGATTTTAATTTTTTCATTTATGACAACAGCACATTATATTTGATAGTTTCTGCTTACATCACCTAGATTCTCTTTGAATTTTAGGCACAAAAATATATCATTCTAGACAATTTATACTGTTTAGTGTTCATAGAATGAATACTTTCAATTTACAAAATAGTTTGACAAAAAATAATCTGCCTGAATTGATTATTTCTCTAAACAGCAGAAGAGAAAATAATAGCTTTCGATGGTTGTTTTGCTTGAAGCAGATTTAAGCAATAAAGTCTCATCATTTTCTGATTACATTAACGTTTATGAGAAACATGTCCATAAGAGACATGAGACTGAAAGTAGGCAATAGTTAAGAAACAGGCAGATTGAGTTTTAAACAATAACTTTAAATAACTGTTTTTGCAAGTAAATGTTTTATAAAACTAGAAAGAAAATGTGAATTATCATCCATTACATGCCTCAAAAAACCTGAACATCCTTTTTCTTGAATCATAATTGCCTAATCTGGGTTATTTTTATCATCAGAAGTCTTTATATTTAAGAAACATTTCAGGCTGTATTTGACAAAATATTAAAAATCTTCCAGGCTGAAGCCAACTAATTTGTTTCTTACTTGAAATAAACGTGTAATTTGCTATCTGGAGGTAAAGCTATCCAATGTCACTTTTTGGGTGTGGCTCCCAAAAGTATTTTCGACCACACCCATTTTGTAAAGCTTGCCCCCTAGCGAAAAATACCACGAGCCGCCACTGGTTTAGATGTATTTGAACGGAATATCTGCGGATATTGTGGAGCATCATTGCTCAGGGGGGCTGTCCATGGCTACATCTCCAAATACAGAGGTAAGCATGCTATTATTTATGCTACACTTTGATGAGTTCTCCTTGGTTGTTTGTTGACGATTGCGCCCAAAGAATATTGAAATCGCTTTAAGTTTCAAGTTGGGCCTAGTGCCCCTCGACAAAATTAAAGATTCTTTTGCTTCCTTTGTATACTTTTTTGTAATTTATTCAATGATGACCTATTTAAAACAAAGTTATTGCAGGAAAATTCAATTATGAAATACTTTTTCATTGTCTAGTGTGTAAAGTCCACACGAGAAGTGATAAGGAGTTGCCGCCAACTTAAATGGTGGAGGATTAAGACGTATTTCATATTTGAGCTTTGTTCCAATAGCTTTGTTTTCAATAGGTCGTCATCGAATAAATTGCAGAAAAGTATACAAAGGAAACAAAAGGATATTTCATTTTGTCAAGGGGCACTAGGCTCAACCTGAAACATCTCAGGTCCCGTACCCAACACAAATTAAGCAATTTCAATATACTTATGACGCAGACGCAACAATCGACCAAGGAGAACTCATCAAAGTAGAGCATAAATTATAGCATGCTTACTTCTGTACTTGGAGGTATAGCCTTGGAAAGCCCCCTTGCACAATGATGCTCCACAATATCCGCAGAATTTCTGGTTAAAAACATCTAAACCAGGCCCATACAAGGGGTAGAACAATGCTTTTCTAAGGTGTCTAGACAACTGCAAAGCTACTGTCATTCCAACAGTGCCTGATTGCCGGGGGGGTTGGAAAGATCAAAATATTTTGGGGTCGGAATAAGTGGGGGGAGAGTAGAAGAAATTTTTTGAAAGGTAGGATAATACTGCTATAAAGCACTCTCTGTTCAGCAGGGGCGGCGTGGCCAGGCGGGGCACCGGGAAATTTCCTGCTGGGCCCTTCACCTCAAAAATAATTTTTCAAATTAGTATTTTAGTGAATTGTACAATAACTTTAAGATTTGAAGTGAATTAAGATATGTGGATCTCTTTGCTAAATCATCAATGGTTGTCTATGCCCCTGCTTGTGGTTAGAGATATTTATGTTATTACGATCAATTTCCGAATGCCGGTGACAAATTTCAATCCATTTAAAACTTACACTACATAACAACGAAATGAGACCACCCACTCGGACAAAAAGTTAGTTCCGTTAGTTCTGCAACTATGTCTGTGTGTTGGTGCAGAAAGGCCCTTTCTTGCTGTATTTGTCTCTTCATGTTGTTGTTCGCTTTTACCACTACTGTCATCTTCGGAAGATGACAGTAGTGGTAAAAGCGAACAACAACATGAAGAGACAAATACAGCAAGTTACAAAATTCCAAAAAAACATAAGAGTGAAGCCCAAAAGAAGAGAGAAAAAGAAACTCGAAGACGCTTTGAGAGTGCAAAGCTCATGAGACCTCTGGAGAATTTTTTCAATAAAGACACTGTAATTTTAGCAGGTATATGGGCCTTAGCCATACATTTGAATTAATCACTTTTATTTGACAAATTTTTCCATACTCACTTTGTTCGTTTTAGTACATTTTATGATTTAGTATAGTATATATAGTAATACAGTATATTTGAAGGGTACTTAAAATATGGTAACAATATTTGCACTGAAAAAACTCGAGTTTCTAACGACCGATCAACTATTTATCTAAAGGAGCCAATGAAAAACCAAGGAATAAAGATGATCCACAATATGAACAAGACCCTGGACCCTTGAATCTTAGCGCCGAGGCTGCTTCAACAAGTGAATCGCGTATATCGGCTGCCCAATCATCGATTGAAGACGGATCAAGTGAAACATCACCAAAGGAGTTCATGTTCGTTAATCCCCCAAATCGATGAATATTTTGAATATCATCCACATGTTCCTCAGGGGAGTGTACCATTTAGCATCGAGAAAGCTTTTACAAGAAAAATATCAGCAGGTACAGTACTGGAAAGACACTGGTTGACTTTTCAAAGTTCAACCTAAGTTCTGTATTGTAGCTTATGACTAGCATACTCGAACTATCCGACTGTCTTTAGAAGTGGTCTTAAGAATTTCACGCATGTTCACCAGAGAATCGAGGAGCATGAATCTTCTAACTCCCATTCAGAGAGAGAGAGAGAGATGGTAACGTTAGCATTAGAAGCTTCAAGTAGACAGCTTTAGAGAAATATTTTCATGAAGAGCAACTGGATACAAAAATTGTGTCTCTCTGAGAGTTCTCCTGGCTCTTTAACAACTAAATCCCTGAACCAGCAGATAGTCAGCGTGGGGACGCTGAAAAGTTTCTACAGTTGAGGCGTTTATGACGCACCGTTCAGACAGAGGTATGATGCAATTGTGTGGCAGTTTCTCTATTGACGCGAGAAGGAAGAAGGTCGAGAAAAAGAGGGACGTTGCGCAGAAGCTAATTCGTATAGTCTTATTTTTAGGCAAACAAGGGCTTGTCTATCGTGGAAAGAGGCACGAAGTTGCTCATGAAATAAAAAATGAGAATGCTGATCATGACAATTACATAGAGTTAGTAAAGCGGAGTTCGGAGTTTGATATTGCACTAGAAGAACACATGGACAAGGTGCACCCAGCTAGTTCAAAAGCACTTAATAAGATAATTTGTGCTGGACAACAATCAGGGAACTATGGACGCGGCTCTCTTGTTACATTTCTCAGCCATGATTTGACATCGAGAATTGTTCGCATTATATGTGATTTAGTTCAAGAATCTAAAGTAAGGGAGGTAAAAGAAGCGGGGATGTTTTCAGTTGAGCTTGATACAACACAGGACATAATGACTCAAGATCAATGCTCTATTGTCTTGCGCTATGTTTATGAAGGAGTTGTTCATGAAAGACTCCTGTCGCTGGTCAAAGCCACGTCCACGACTGGTGAAGCTCTGTTGAACTTACTTAACAGCACGCTAAAAAGTATGACCTTGATATTAAAAATTGTGTTGGGGATGCATTTGATGGAGCAGCCAACATGAGCGGCGTATATAATGGCATGAAGGCAAAAGTATCAAGTGTTGCAAGTTTGCATGTTCATACTCGGTGCTAATGCCATTGCTTGAACCTATTATTAGCTGACGCAGCATCGGCATGCACGCAAGCAATGACTATTTTTGGCGTTCTCCAATCAGCGTCAAAAGTTTTGAAGTAAGCTCATAAGAGGATGGACGTGTGGGAAAAAATGTTGGCAGGAAAAGTGAGCTCTGCAAGAAGGCTTGGTTCAATTGGAGAGACGCGGTGGCTTTCAAAATCCATTGCCCTTGAAAAGATTTTTGGTACCTGTAAAAGCCGAAGCCCAAACACAGGGTTGTGCACCGAAATGATACGTGCCTTTCAAGACATTTCAGAGGACAAATCATTCCAGCAGTCAACAAGAAATGAGGCACGCTTGCTCATGGATTCATTTCTGAAATTCGAAACAATCCTAACCTCGTTTGTCTTCCTGCGTATTTATAAGATCACAAATCCATTTTCCCTCTACTTGCAAAAGAAAGGTCTTGACATGTTACAAGCATAGCGTATGGTGGAGGTAGTGGCGTATCAGATCAATGAAATATCCAGAGACTTTGAAGAAGTCCATGAGAAGGCAAAAGCATTTTGTGCTGATGTAAATGAAGCTCTTGAAGATACAGATCTAGAGGTTGTTTCTCACTTGCCAAAGAAAAGAGCTAGGAAACGCCAAGTCGTGCTGGTGAGCAATGCCACGATCAAAGATTTCGGGGGAACTGGAAGAATACAAAGTAACTACCTTCAAAGTCGTTATGGACAGCATTGTAGGTAATCTAAAGATACGGTTTCTTAAGCACAGGCAATTGTACGACGATTTTGCATGCTTTGACCGAAGACGACTCCCTGAGCTTAGAAATGAAGGAGTTCGCGAAAATGCGCTGGAAAAGATAATTGAAACTCTCGTAGACAGGGTGAGGAAAGAGGCCTTGCGGTCGCAACTGTTGAGTTTTATGGAAGCCTTTCCAAGACTCGTCAGGTCCCTTTCTAAAGAATTTGAAACTACAATGATTTCTGAGGAGGATGAGGATGCGAACGAGGCTACCACAGAAATGCAGACAAATCGAAGATGCAGATCCTGCTTCACGTGTGCCTATCAAGTTCTATATACAGTTGAACTCATGTAATTCGAACTCCTATAGTTCGAATAATCATATAAATCGAACGAATTCTGCGGTCCTGTCCGAATTTACTCTAAAATCCTTATAAGAAAGCTCCTATAATTCGAACACATGTAATTCGAAAAATCATGTAAATCAAACAGTTTTCTTGGCCCCGTGAGCAAATTTTGATCATGTAATTAGAATTTGGAACATTTTTAATCCGTTCAAAGTTCTAAAACTCAAATTTTTCGGCAATGGAACGTTTCAATGAAAATAGAACTTTTCCAATAGTCAAACTTTCTCGTAAAATTCGAACTTTTTAACAATAGAACGTTTCAATTAAATTCGAACTTTTCAATAATCGAACGCTTCGTTGAAATAGAATGTTTTGAAAAAGCGTTAAGAGTGTTTGAAGAAGCTGACGTTGTTTGAGACAGATCCAAAGTTTGATACTCTACTGTCGCAAATGTCAGTTAAGATCAACCTTAGAAGATTGGTTAATAGGATGCAGACCAAAATCATGGACTTTTATGAGAAAAAATGATATTAAAAATTTTGTAGCACTTGTTTTACAAAAAAATATCAACTTATTTCTCAATTACTAAGCGTTATTTTAGCCAATAGGATATTACAGCAGTGATAATTTACAGCACGGTAAACCCGTTAACACTTCCCCACCAAAATTCGGCCGGAAAAATTCAAACTCCTATAAATCGAAACTCATGTAATTCGAACAAATTCTGAATCCCCTTGAAGATTCAAATTACATGAGTTCAACTGTAATCACAGTCTCAATAGTACAGCATACTCATAATTATACATAGTCTATCACTTCTTGTTGACATTGGCCATCACCCAGGTAGAATGTGAGCGTTATTTTTCAAAACTCAAGCTCATGAAGACCAGGCTACGAGCTACTCGTACACAAGAGAGCCTGGAATGCTTCATGCTGATGGGAATAAAAACTGACATTCTTAATAGAATTCCTCTCAAAAAAGTTGTTGATAGACTTGCATTAACTTCAAGTGAATTGCAGAGACTTCTCTCGTTGTCCTTATAGGTTCATCTAACAATGTCCTTTTTCTTTGCATGTTTATCGTTATAGCCATCGCATCATTGTCTGTTAGGTAGCGTTTTGTTATATTTCAGGATAAGGCTACCAATATAGAAAATAATCGCATAATTGATATATTACATTTTTGATTTTTGAATTGGATTCTGCCACCAAAGTTTATTTGACTAGTTTCAAAGTGATAGCAGTTAAAGAATTGAAGTGTTTGCAGAGATTTGAATACAGAATGCTTGTTTTCGGACCTTTACATGACTATAGTATACTTATAAATATAACCAATGAAATATTGTGGAAGATCTACAGTGAATTTCCTGGAAACAGGCTAAATTAAAAATATTGCCTTAATGTTTCATAGTGATGTGTAAAAAACGGACAATTTAAATAAATTTTGTATTCAAAGTATTCAAGGTGTGCCAAATAATTTCTTTTTTTTCTAAAATGCGCCGAGACAGAAAAAGGTTGGGAACCACTGAGCTAAGAGCTAACAAAAGAGAAGAGCTCAGTGTGAAATGGTGTGAAGGAACAGCAAGCCTCGTTCTGAAAGAGAGTGAAGACAAAGCTATTTACTTCTGGCGATACCTTACGACCTCACTGAAAGATACAATGGCAATACGAAACTCATTACCCTTAATGAGAAAGTAGTTCAATATATAGTTTAGAAAATTAGGCCCTGTATTTGATACAGGACATCACATTATTGCTTTACTTTGTTTCGATGAGAGTTTGTATGCTCATTTGAGCCTAGCAGGACCGGTGGCATAGGACAAGTGTCAATTTGAGATAATTATGTTATATTCGGTGTAGCACTGTTGAAGGCTACAGATCCATTGGGGGAAATTACCAGCAGTTGGTAAAATAAAATAGATTTCATATGTTTTTACCATGAAATTCACAGAACACTTAGGTGCCCATCTCACCCCGGAATGGAGAAGCCAGTATATAAGATACGAGGTAAGTCTTGTTGACTCTGATTTGAAAGGTAATTCCTCGCTTATCTTTTTCATTCCTTTGCGCTTTGTTTTCTATCAATTAGATATTAATTTCTCTATACTCTTGGGAGCTTTTTTCTTTCTATTATTTACCAGTAGAAAATTAAATAATAGGTTCGGGTAGTCTATCCGTGTTTTCTTCCTTCGCTGTCACGTTTACGAAAACAGATAATTATTAGAAGTTGTGTAAAGTTGAAATAAGTTTTCAGATTCCGAGTCTACTCTTTGTTTTGAGTTGACTAGGGGCAGTAGTGGATTTTTTTCAATAATCAGAATTTATGACTGTAAGCAATGCTGTTGGGTATCTTTTTTTGTAACCAGGAAATGAAAAAGCTTCTTTATGATGCAGTTGACAATGCTCCTCTCACAGACGGTAAGGAAAATATTGAAATAATCATTGTTTGTAAGGAATGATGTATCAGTCCAGTCAATATTCTTAAAGCATATTGAATGCCAATTTTCAATTTCATGGGTAAGATGATATTTTTAAAAGAAATTGCTTGTCAGAGCCATTCATTCTATGGAAATTACACATACCCAAAAAAATTGAAACTGATCAATTTCTTCCAAAAATGAGTTCTACTTGTAGTTTGGTACTACATGCTCATGATTTGGTGAAAAAGTTGTTTTTCCTAATCTTAGGTATATTTGGGTGGAATATTAACAACAAGGATAATTGGATGGTAGAATAATGAAATTCTGAGTACTTTCATGCAAACATTAATGCCTACTTTACTAAAAGTAGTATTTAATTTCAAATGCTATGTACAAAGTGCTCTTGCTGTCTGTTATGGTTGTGCACATCTATATGTTTTAGTACTATTTGGAAAGGTTGAAAACTACCTAATTCTTAAGTTACATGAGTCACATAAGTGGGAGAAATAGTTTTCTCATTTCTACCAAATTCAAATTTTTCTCAAAATTAATTGTAATCAGTAAACTGCCATCTATAGCTGCTAGCAAACAAAAATTTGATTGGATTTGATTTATAGCAAAGAAAAGACCCAAAAGTTTGTCACTTGAGTCACAACCATCTTTGGCCTTAAGGAACAAAATTCATTTTAACCTCTTTTTCATTTAAAAAAGCTACTACAGTAACACCTACTGATCAGTAGTAAATTCAGAGGATGGAATTTATAGTTCTTATATTGAAGTTCAGTATTAGAAATTGTTGTCAGACCATAGTAACTTCAATGGTAAATGTGAAAAGATTTTGTAAACATACAATGTAAGATTTTCTACTTTTTCTTGTAATACTGTAGAACAGCAACTTCACATTACAGTAATTGCTTTTATTCTTACTTATTCCAGTGATTTATTTCTATTTATGTCAATGTTATTTTAGGGGTAAATGAAGAAATCCTCAGAAGACATTATGCAAAACATGATGAAGGATTTTTTATGTTTTGTGATAAAGAGGTGTCAAAAGTAAACACTTTCTTTGCAGGTATCCGTTCACATTTTGAGATCTTTCATCATTTTGTTTCATCAATGGATTAATATCCTATTTGAATACTAAATTAAGTATTTTCATTCCTTTCACAAATTGGAATTGATCATAACAAGGAACCTTTAGCAGAATAGATGTACAGTAAGGTTATTTTCAGTGTGCTAGAGTTTGAACAGTATAGTCTTCTGCATAAAGCTTGGGCTGAGAAAGAAAGATGAAGCTGGGAGTAGAAGTGTTGAAGTATTCTGGACATATTTGATCCCAATCCTGCTTTTTAAACTTATGTGTTTTTGTTTGTAGAGAAGTTAGCTGAAGCAACAAGAAAATTCCAAGAACTTGGAGCTGAAGTTGGCATTTCAAATAAAAGTGATGATAATTTGCATTTGGATATTGATAGAGGATATGCATCACAAACTGGCAATGCAGATAGCAGAGCTGCTCTGGTGCAAAAAAGCAAGCTGAACAATAAAAAGTTAAAAGGGGCCAGAAAACTTAAGGAATTGAAATTTGCTGTCAGTGAATTCTACTTAAGTCTAGTACTGATCCAAAATTTCCAGGTATTTCCGGCTGTTTTGAAATCTGGTTCATAAGGGCAAAGCTATTTTCAACATTTTCAGGATAGCCAGACAACTTTTTATTCATTTGCTAATATCTTTGCTTTAGCACTTTTTGGTCAGAACAAGAGGATTTTTATAATTCTTTTCCCAGCACCAGTTTGCTTAGTTTCAAAATGTATCTTAAAATGATTGTATGCCATATATGACAGACCTGCCAACCTGAAGTTTTGAAAACCTGGGGATTTTACATTTTATCTATAGAAAAGGGAGATTTGATTAAGCCCTGGGAGATCAAAGAAATTTGTTAAGAGAATAAATACACTTGATGAAATCATTTGCTTGGCAAACAGTTTATGACCAACATTGTCATGAGAGGTTGCTTCATGATAAATTTGTTTTGTTTTTTGTTAATGTAGAAAGTCATTGTGACCAGTATATCATAGTTATAAATTGCAAAACTTTTCAGATAAATTGGGCAAAATTCAAACAAGATGTCAGAAACCAGTGAAAGAATAGTTAGAGATCTATTGATTTCTGCTAGATGAGGTCTTTAAAACCAGGAGAAAAATTATAGCAACTAGGAGACCAGGAAGAGATGATCAGAATTGTCAGTCTCCCAGCAAAACAGGGAGAATTAGCAAGTCTAGTATGATAGTTGACTGAAAAAGATAGGCTTGAAAGCCTTGTCATTTAGCACATGGGATTGCATGTGCACTTACCCTCGCACGCCCAAATCAGACTGCATGTGTGATTGATCACACTAGCAACCTTTTTTCTTGAACATTTACTTTTAAATTCAAGCTTTGGTGTTGCTGTCTGGAAAGATCATGGCTTATTTTCCATAATTAACACACACACACACACACACACACACACACACACACACACACACACACACACACA
>WIPJ01003341.1:288350-305520 GCA_018155075.1 Cassiopea andromeda | reverse complement strand
TATATATATATATATATATATAATTCATATGTTTTATCCAATGCGCAATTTAGGGAGGTGTAATATTGTAGATTAGTAATTATTATCACATGAACAATGTTTAAAAAATAATAACAAGTATGACAATTATGATTCTTACGATGGTATCAGTGTTACCTAGATTTCGTTAATGTTCATTGTCACGTTTTACAGTTCCTGTCATTGTTTCATCCCATTTGATTTCAGAGCATTGGCAGTGCACAAACCCGCAAAACATCATCCGTCCACTTGTCGCTATATTACCGGCTTGGTTTCGTTTAGCGCAGTGCCTCCGCAGGTACAAAGATTCGAAAGATGCGTGGCCACATTTAGTTAATGCTGGAAAATATTCGACATCAATTTTCGTAACTGTGTTCTCAACAGTTGCTGCTATTCATAAAGGTAGATTTTAGTGTTTATTGATTACTTTCTATTTCATTTCCTAGTATTTTATCTTATTCTCTATTGAATCCCTACCAGTATGCTCTTAAACAGCTCAATTGGATATTCCCTACCAGGTTATTGGGAACATGGAACATGGAACTGTGGAACATGGGCTCCCTGGCCATTCTCTACATACCTGCACTTCCACTATTTATGGAAGCCTTACCTCATTCATATTAGCTAATTTGAATACCCTTCGGCTACAATAACATAAACTAAATGATACATCATATTATTCTAATAGGCAGCTTACATTAAGAAGAGAAAAGCTATAATAAAACTAAGGCTGTTCTTCCAAGGGGTTGTGTTTGATTTATTATCAGCTTATCAAATGCACTTGCAATTGTTTTTTGAAGTGGCCTAGCGTGGGAAGTTCGCTAATGCTTAAGGGTATTTCGTTCCAGGTTTAAAGCGCTGAATATAAATATCCTTTCTTGGAACACTCTAGATTATACTTAGGAGTCTGGATATTGCTGCAGAGTCGAACATTTTATTAATTGTTTCCTTCTACAAATTGTTTTACTGACAATAGAAGCATGACGTTAGAATCGCAGCGACTTGGAATTAGTGGTGTCGTCCTAAAACTATAAGAAAAGGGGCTGTGTTGTAGGAAATATATTGGACACGGCCTTGGTCACGCCCATTTTTGAAATTCTGGCAATAATTTGCTTACTACTGCTGTACATGTGAAAGTATTAAACGAAGGAGAAAGCCAGAATAGAGTTGTAGCATTCTTCTTCTAGTGATAGGAGCGTACCCTTCTTCTATCCTTCTTTCGCAAGTGCATAATCAAGAAGTTTTCCAGCCTAACAAGTGTTTGATGGAGGGGAACTGAGTCCACCAAAAATTCTCATAATTTTAAGAAGGGAGGCTGAGCCCCCTGTTCCCCCCCTTCCATGACAGGCTTGCTTGGAGTGTCGTCTCTATTCATTATCTAGTCGCTTCGCTAGCTCGCTCTTAGTATAAATGCTCTCTTATGTGTAATGGCCACTGGGTGTGGAATAGATAATGCTCCCAGTGGTACTTTCTTCAATGTAGTTTTGTAGCATTGAGAGCATTCAAGAATATTTAGAGTAAGCGGCTGATCATGAATAGTAGGCGGCTGTGTCCTACGGAGGGCCACTCATTATGTGCACTGTTTGTACGTCATTTAAAGTCAAAGTAAACGGTAGTGCTGGCAGAAGTAGCCAGCGATAAATCGCCGGTAGCCCCCTTCTGTTGAAAGCTCTGAGGGCTGTATTGTAGTATTGATGTTGTATTACCGAATGTGCATAGAAAATTGTTTGTCCGAGTTTGCACTCTGAACAACTTGCAGCCAATAGGTCATTGGTGATGACGTCATAAAAATATATTTTTAGCATTTTTACATTTTGACCGCACAGAGCGAGAGAGCACCATAAACTAGGCATATGTTGACAATTTTAGGTCAATATTGTAAAAATACTACCATTTGATAATCGAAAACTTGCCTTACATACAACTGCATTTTTCTGCTCGTTCTAAACGTTTAGAACCAGCCTAAAGTACAGTGATTTGATAGGAACAATGTCAGCATTCAATTGCCTATATTTCGGTCATTATTTTTCAGATCGTGCTGAAATTTGTCAATAGTAGCTATTTCTAAGTGTTTTTTTGAAAATTTAAAGCCAACATCAAAATATTGTAAAAATAGGACTTTTATGAGGTCATGCTAATGGACTCGATGGTATCAAATGAAAACTTTAATGAGTGATTTGGTAAACCTTTTGTGGCAGTTTGATTAACAGGGTCTTCTTTTCCTAGCGAGAACTGGCGAAAACCAAACAGGAGCATTATTCTACCTGTGGGTTGCATCTCTGCTTTTCAGTACATTCTATACTCTGTTTTGGGATATTCGAATGGACTGGGGTCTGCTGGACAAGAATGCGGGAGAAAACCTGTTGTTACGAGAACAGATTGTCTACGATTATAAGGTAGGAGACAATAATATGTATTTAGAACAGCACAGTCATGTTTGGACTGCAAAATACTATTGCAATGTCCAGGAAAATTCATGGCTACTCGGCTGTAAACTGGTGGAAGGTTTCGCTGCCTTATACTATTTATGAGAAAGGCTTTGCAATTTTATTAAAAATGTACACTCTTTTTTTATAAGAGCAATTTTATAAGAACACGAGCCTGAAATTTTTGGGAAAAATTAAGAACCACGGTGAGGCTGCAGCACTGTCGTGAAGTGGTTTTTGGACAGCGATGCATAAGCTTTTCAACAACATATGGAAATGAAAGTCCTTCCTTGCTAGCCTGAGGAAAAATGGCTGCCTTGTCACCTCTCCTGTTTGATTTTCTCTAGCTAAACTAAATACTGTGGTAAAATTGTCTATTTATAATTCTTTATAAATTTTTTTTAACAAAAACATTGTTGTGAAAGAGGCCATCTCGGATGTAACATTTGGCTACTGGCCTCTCAATCAATCAAAACATTAAATGTTGTTTTGTATATTGTCTTTCCATGTATTTCTAAATTGTCTACACCCCACCAATTTAAGAAGAAAGTAAGAACAGTTCAGCCTCAAAATTTGGGAAAAATTAAAAACAGCCAGCCAGAATCTCAATTTTACTGATTCTTATAAGAAAGAGTGTAGTTTGAGGAGATGCTCAGGCATCATGACATTTGATTGAAAAAGGCCTTATCATCTTTGCAACATGGCAGAAAAACATTTTGCCAAACTTTTTACATGTTGAGTATATACAGATTCTTCAAAACTACAGCATTATTTTGCTTCTACAAAATGAGGAAGGCATAGTTTCAAGAACCCGCGACAAGGGAAGGTTTGCCCTTTTTCTGGACTCTGCACTAATCTTCAATAGAACGCTGGAAGTGCTGGGCTCTTTTTTATGATTTTGTTTCTCAACCCAACTGTTTACAATTCTAAACATTATCGTTCGCGTTTGATGGAAAGTTATTGTTCAACACTTAATTCTATCTAAGGGATCATCCATACAGGATATCCACACATTTTTGCCAGTTTTTGCCCCCTCCCTTCCCCTGTCCAGTTTTGCTTAACAGCCCCCTCCCCCTGTCCGTGTGGGCAATAAGTTGGAGGATGAATAAAGACCGTCAAAAACTATTGAAAAGTAAAAACTCTTTGAAAAAGACATGCATACTGTGCTTACTTGTTTGCTTCTTTATATTGTCAATCTTAAACACTGAAGGTTGATGATAAAATGACTTTTAAATGCCCAATTTTCTCTTACAGAGACTACACTGAAAAGGTCCACTTACAGCTAAACCCCCTCCCTTCCCTTTTCCACTTTTGTCCGCTTTAGTGCTAATCCCCTCCCTCCCCCAAGATGCAGACATGCTTTATGAATGTTCCCTAATAGTACGGTTAGGATAGAGTCCTGTTTTCGTACAGGTGTTGAGAACAGGGGTAGCAGCTCTTTGAAAAAACCCGCTAATCCAAATGGGAAACAAATTTATCCATATTGAGCTAGATGAGAAAATGTGCCTGAAGCACAGTAAGAATTACCAGTAACTGAAAAAGAAAGGTGTGGTGTTATTCTACAAACTCAAAGAGGAAGAAATACACACTTCCGTATCATAATGTCTAATTTTTCGCTGAGCCTTAATATTATCTAAACTTGTTTCGCTTTGATCGTTAGAGTATTCATAAATTATTCTTGTATTCTTAAGGTGTAACTTCGCCTGAAAAGAAAAAAAAACATAGTAATTGTTTGCTGGTATCTTGCTTCATCGTAATGCAAGAAAAAAATGGAATAGAATAGTGAATATGGTATCTGCGTTCTAATTTTCAGAGATGCTGGGCATTAGTATTTTTGTAAACTTTATTCTTAAGCCCTGTTTAAACGATCCAACAGTTCATCTAGCATTTACCCAAAATTGATGTTGGGTGAAATGTTGGATCATTTGAACACCATATTGGGTCACCCAACATTGACATTTCCGATGTAGGGTGAAGTTTGATTCTAGTAAAAAATGTTGGGTGACGGTAGCCGACAATTCCTTTATTTTCAAATGTTGGATGAAATTTTATGTCGTTTGAACACCTCAGCCAACATTGTTGGCATTGCGCACGTGTTCTCCCTTAAAAAAATCGAGCGTTATTTGCATTTTGATCGAACCTTATTCCATTCCCTATTGAATATATTAGAATTATTTTGATGCTGTTGCATTCTCCTCATATCTTGGGAATGTAAATCTTTAATTGTTATATGGTTTTCTCATCCGTTTTATTCATTTCTGTACAGCTATCCTTTTGAAAAAGAATTTTTCCAGAGAAGCCAAGTAAGGCCAGCTCCTACCTTTAAGCCAAAATATTTTTCAAAGCCAAACAAGCGAAATTGGCAGCTCGGTTTGAAAACAGAGCTGCAAGAGCTATGATGATAATTCCTACCCATTAGTTGCGTAGCCAGGGGGTATGGGGATCGCTCTCCCAATGATTGGGGACCATAGGGGCGATCCGGTACTATTTTTTCTCTGTTCTCAAAATCATAAATAATCTTCCACAGTATGCTTGTTATGACTGCATTTATAGGGGAAATCGTAAAACAATTGTGAGGACGAACAACATCGTCAAATTTGTGCAATAGTAGCTTTTTCTCCGCTCCAATTATGTTAACCCTAACCTGCTGTTTTGGATGAGTCTTGCATCAGCGTTTCTCATATAGTGGGGCGCACCCCTTAAGAGGGGCGTGATGTGATGTTGGAGGGAGCGCGTATACCTTCGGGGAATAGGCACACTTATGCAATTTTTCTAGATAATGATCTTATTTATAGTGAGTGGAGGGAGGGGGCTGCGCAATTTTGTCTCTTTTCATAAATGAGGTCAGCCATGCAGCTGTAGGCGGTACGGGACTGTACTCCTAGACGAAAAGTCTGACTAACACTTAGCTATAGTTACTGTGGGAAGTGTTGGAATGCTGTTACAAATGTTTAAATTTATGCCCACCGAGCTGTGGTTATTGCTGGAGCTTGCCTAACTCAGCATATATCTGCAGCTATGTGGTCAGTTGAGGTTATGCTGATTGTTACTCTTTTGACTTTAGATGGCATATGTTTTTACGAGTAGTGATAGTATAGTTTTTGGGTGTCGATGGATGCTTTCGGGGATTTATATACGGGAAATGAACGCATACTTCCAGATTCAGAAAATAAATTGTGTTTTTAAGGGAATGATCCCACAGAATTGGGATCTGTGACGATTCTTAATGATTGGCCTGAATGCTATGTGTTGCCGATGTTAGAACTTATTAACTCTCAGAAGACTAAGCTGCTATTGCCACTTATTTTAATTTCTCTGTTTCTCTTTGTCTTGCGGACAGTCCCGTTCCAAGTACATTGCTATAGTCTCCTATAGATGTGAGCCTCGCCCAAGTGTGGGTAATTACATGACTAGAACTGAGAATGTCTGTAGCGCCGTGGATGCTTCAAAGTGCAGCATTTTTGATGCTATGTCACAGTCTCACCCCAATTCAGAGATTTTCACTTGATAACTTAAATGAGGTGGTATTTTTTTTGTGGCCAGCTGGATAAGTTTATAAGGAACAATCTCTAGAGTGACTAAAGCGATAAATTAGATTTTCATGTATCTGTAATCTGTACACGCAATAAAATGTCTTTCATTGCGTTGTTATCTCGATCGCGGGGCATGTCAATAATTTTGTCGTACAACTTACGTAAAATCACTGAAAATCGCACTGAAAATTTCCCAAACTCATATGATAATGATTTCTTTAAAGTTGGTTTTTTACATAGTTTGAATAAAGAAAGGTAATCAGACCAGCAATTTACTGGTACATTACATAAAATTTATAGAACCACAGCCAATTTCACTTGGTGTGAAAATTCACCAAAATCAAGGACGCTCTTCTGAGAAGTGATTCACCCCTTCGATATCTTCTGCCTGCCTAATCTTCATTGTCATCTCATTTGATGATTTCCAACGACACTGTGAGAATGTGTAGACATATCTCTCAATAAATTCCAGTGAATTCCACAGCATTTGCCCACCTCTAATTCCATGCGTATGGTGAAATAGAATCTCTGCATTTTTCCCTTTAAGGTGTGCCATTAAAAGTTCAACATTACTCTTTGGCACCGAATAGTAGGGGGCCCCGATTGCAGATTTTTGAAAAAATTACCACCTATTTCCATTTAATAAGCACCCCCAACCAAGCAATTTTGAAAAAATATCCAACCCCCCATTTTACTAACCTAAGGATTTCAAAGTTTTATAAAGGATAAGTACGTAAAACACATTGACTTTGTGAACCCAAAACAATAATAACAACTAAGGAAATCAAAATGAACTATTTACTTTATACAATGTTAGCAACTAATTGCAAAATTTTTGAAATGCTTAGGTCCCCATACTGTTTTTTGAACAGTGAGCCCCCCAACTATTTTCAAGCCCCCAATTATGCCTTGTTAGCAAAAATGCAAACCCTCATTTATTGTACCCTCCTTCTATTTGGTGCCAAAGAGTACCTCCACTTTAGTTTTTCACTCTTGATCAAACGTATCAAGCAGCTTGTCTCTACCTTTGTTATCGGAAAGACGATGTAGTATGTTGTCTGTTTTTGCATCAGACACGCAACTGGAGGGGGCAGGGAGGGACAACGCTACAAAATGACTAATTTTGAATGCTTTTACTCCCCCGAACAGAATTATTGACCTGGACATTTAAAAAATCGAGTAAGGTACTTGCAGGCTCTGTCTTCTCCCAACATCTTCTACATCTGTGTAATTGGTCTACATTTAATGTTAATCGAGTTAAGAAGTTGAAGCAGAATTTTGAGAGCTTTTTCCATACATATAAAATCCAAAGGAAAGCTGATAGACTTATAATTTCTTTGGAAATGACTTCAGCATTAAAATTCCTTATTTTTGAAAAAACCATCTTATTGGCTCATTTTTTAAGGACGAGGCCCAAACATTTTCACCCCTTTTATGATTGACAGTAAAATGTGTCTTATTCGCTATGAGGTATTTCGGTTTATGTTACTTATAACAGTTATTGATTATTCTCTTTTAGATATATTACTACTTAGCCGCATTTGCCGATTTAATATTCAGGTTCATGTGGACGCTGACTGTGTCAGTTGGTGAAGCTGGATTTATTAATAACGAATTATTCATTCTATTCGTTGCTACTTGTGAAGTTTTCAGGTAATTTCTTTGCCACAGATTAAGCTTATAATTTTCATATATCTGATTATGGGATCAATACTTTCAAAGATTGTGTCGTGAATTTTACGATATGAGGCTTACTAATTCTATCTGGAGACTAAGTTATAGCTAACGGGGTAATAAAACTGCTGCTATAACTCCAAGAAAATAATTCATAACTTTTTGAGGGGAGACTAGCATGCTCCGATGAGGGGCTATACCTCCTTAGCCTTCCGACTAGTGTCATCTCTCACTATTGCTTTCCATTGGTGGCTTAGCCGTAGTGGCTGGGGAGAAGTAGGCAAGGAGAATCTCGCACAAAGATCTTAAGATAAGGAAAGTACTGGCTTGGAGTGCTGCACGTAAAATGGATAACATCTGGAAATCCCACCTCCCACAAAAATTCAAAATCTCACTATTCAGAGCAACCGTTGAAAGCATATTACTATACGGATCAGAAACTTGGACCACCACCAACAAGATGAACACTGAAATTGATGGCACCTACACCAGACTACTACAGCATATCCTCAATATTGACTGGAAGCAACATATTAATAACACAGAACTCTATGGAGCAATGCAAAAGGCCTCAGATATTGTCCAAACACGGAGACTGAAACTGGCCGGGCGCTGCTGGCGGAGCGAGGAAGTAGCGTCAAAGGTCATCCTATGGAAACCCAAACAAGGACATAGGTGCCAAGGAGGCACCAGATGTAGCTACACTGACATCCTTACTAGAGACACTGGCCTCGAATTGCAAGAGCTCCAGACGGTGATGAGTGACCGGATTTTGTGGCGCATGTACATTCGGGATTCAGGCGCGCCCGACTGATGATGATGATGATGATGATGATGATGATGATGATGATGATGATGATGATGATGATGATGATGATGATGATGATGATGATGATGAGGCAAGGAGAAAAATTAAGGGGGATATGGGGGTGAGTCACCCCAAACCTTGAACATTTTCCATTTTACAAGGTAAAAACGGCAGTGCAATGTATTTTTGCAGGGTAACTTACTGGAACCAGGACCATTTGCAACTACTGCTACTAGAAAAATGTTACAGACATAATTCTGCATGGCAAGCCCCCAAAATATATTGAAGTTACATCCCTGGCAGTAGGCCCTGTTTTGAAGGGAAGGTGTTGGTTTTTGGCAAGCAGCCCCCCCTACTTCAACAGTGCCTGCCCCATGCTTGAAAATTGAAGACCCCTGTGCTTCATGAAGTCTCCACCAGTTTTTCTTTTTTCAACCTTTTTGGCTTGGAAAATATTTTACTTCAGTTTCTCTGGGATGGTTGCCACAGAACCCGGAAAACCTGGAAAAATATCCATTTTTGAAAAAGTCCGGGAAAGCCTGGAAAATTCAGTTTAAATTTTGGAAGTCATCTAAGTCGAAGAAATGTCAGGAAATAATATTTTTGTTAGTTTTAGTCTTAGTGGTGTGGATATCAGAACGAATAGCAGGAGAGATAACTCTAGCAAGATCTAATTCTTTTAGCTTCGTACCACTGCTGTTTGTCACTTTGGCCATGCGTTCTATTGTTTACCGTTGCAATGAAATAGTGAGATAGACATTTTCTTTTAATAGGATGGACGCAGTAACCAAATAGGTGCGGTCTTTTACAGGGTGTGTCCCACTACGGTCCCGATCCTTGTTGGTCATGGAAAAGTCAAGGAGTTTTGTTTTTCATTTTCTGTGGCAACCATGTCTAAGCCTCATTTATAAACAGTAGTGTTTAAAGCACTACCGAGCGATAATTAGCTCCTTGAACTCATTGGAAAGTAGCAAAATGAGGTCTTAAAGTTTTCTAATTCATTTAAGAAAGAAAAAAGGCAGCTTAAAAAGCTATTATTGTTTATTGTTCTCTATTTATCGCATGTTTTCATCTTCTTGCTCAAACTTAACAATGCTGCATTCTGCTTTGGAAATATCAAAAATATATCTTACGGGATTTTAATTTGATCACTATGTCAGCTTTAGTGCAATTTTCTTTTTAACGTTATTTTATGTACACATTTTTTTATAAGAATGCATTATTTTTCGCTGCCCCTAAATGTTCTCTGACTTTTGTCGATTTTGCACCTCAAAATATATTTGTATTCTTGGACAGCAAATGGTTATATTCAGGGAGACTAGAGCACATTTTCGAGTAGGAGGCAGGAGAAGAGTCACAGGCTCTTATAGAGGGGGAGTAGGGCTCAGGGGCGGAGCCCATAAAAAACTTTAGAACCACGTATTTAGATGACAATACAACCCCTTTTCGAATGTCAAAATACATCCTATCTTAGATAGGATAGGCCATCTATTATATGATATCATACACTAGCAAAAATACATGTTTTGTTTACGTTGTGAGATTAATCTAGAAATTATGCAAGAAAATAGAGCATCTACATCTTGATGAACCTTGAGTCTTGCATTATTCTTGAAGCTCAGCAAATTAAAATCTCAATATTCTTATAGACTACATTCTTATAAAAGGGAATTTGTTTCGCCCGATTATTGTTCTCTAACTTTTAAATCTTCCGTACTAGGCTACATATTGCCAAATATTTTGTCCTTTATTTTGCTTTTCCCCACCTTTTATCACTAGTTTTGGTAGACATTTGCAACGATCTCATTTGGAAGGAATTATGTTTTCTAACCCTATAAGTCGCCACCTTCCAATTTCTTCATCAAATTTCAGTGTTATTGTTGTTAGATTTCGTGCATTGCAAACCACAAAAGATGCTTATATGTTACGACAAGATTCTTGCAAGTGTTACATGTCTAATCATTGCACTGTGTTATTCCCTAGGCGTTTTGTGTGGAACTTTTTTCGTCTGGAAAACGAGCATCTAAATAATTGTGGTAATTTCCGAGCTGTGAGAGACATATCCGTGAAGCCTTTTAATGCAGATATCAAGGCGGAGTTAGCTATAGAAAAATTAATGGACGACGAGCATGGGCCATTGCCTAAGCGCCGCATGGTAAAGTTATTGCTTAGCGAGAACGATAGGGAGGAGTACTCCCTCGCAGAGAAAGAAAGCAAAGAAAGAGGAGGAGAAAATGGCACCAAGCAAAGTTTTAATGATCGAGAATCAATTGAGGCCTTTGATCAAGACTCAAACTCTTCGGGAGATAATGATACTTTTACTCAAGATGTCACTCAACTGAAGGAGAACTATGTCTGCTTTCGTAGTACGGGTAGTATTGTGAAGGAGATGAATGGTTTGGTATATAATGTTGAAACCCCTGTACTGGGCAGAAAGTCCCAACAGCGCAGCTATAGTTTACCAGTACCATGTTATCTACATCGGCATAGTGCTAGCTCATTGGTGGAGGTAAATGCTATCACCCATAGTGAAAGTAAAAATATGAAAGAGACAGAGCCAGAGAAGACACACGTTTCTCTGAATGAATGTGACTTTGCGCTAGATGATGTAACTGAGACTGCTTTATGATAAATTCGTTTGGAAACCGTTGCTAAAATCATGATGCTTGTAGGGTCACACATTGAAACGTTGATTCTGGGTGTGCTGGGGTGGATAGTTTGATTTACCTGTTCTTTACTTTTGCCTTGCAACCTCATATGTTGTCTTTTATCGCAGCTTCTCGTTGACGAACTTTTTCTCTAAACCTCGTTTCCATATCGTTGACAGCGACGGAGATGCGTCCCTGTCATCGAAGGAACGGTCTCAACTTTTCATCGACGATATGATGGAGACACATTGGCGATATAACCAAAATAGCATTCCTATATCATCGTAAATGTCCTAGTGGCACCACCAATTCAATGTATGCCCCCATCGCTTACTAAGCTTAAGAAAGGACCGGTTGAATATCCTTTCGTGGATGTCGTAGCCCCAGGGGAGTAGAGAAGGAAAATGTATGGTGTCAGACGTTTCTTGAACTGATTGGGGTCTAGGGGTGGAACCCCAGAAAATTTTTCGAAAATGCAATAAAGAAGTGCGTTTTTTGGCAAAAGCATTTTTCTATGTGGGTTGCTAAGGGTGTCAGAAAAGCAAGTTTATTTAATTCTTTGGATGTGCCAAAACAAGCGTGACTGAACGTAATGGTATCTACATCGACGTTCACTAGGTTAGAATTCCCAAAATTTCATTGCTGGGCGAATTACGTGATGACTATTGAAATGAAGTGAATATAAGGGTTCCCATTCACCAAGGGGGGTCGTCGGAAATTTTCACGATTTTTTGCTCAGTGTTACCGGCGGTTTGAGTATTTTTGTCGGATATTCCCTATGTCCGACGGCTATGTCCAGCGCTGCACCCCACGTCATGTGCGTTACTGCATGCTTGATTGATGAATTAGAACATTTGTGAATAATGCAAAGACTTTGGCATTGCTGCTAAGGATAGCTGATATCCGTGGAAAGCAGTCTTGCTAAGCCAGCCAAACTTTTTATAGGAGAGGCAATTAGAGTTATGCAGTAGCAAAAGAAGGATTTATCTCCCTGTTTCATATCTGAGCTGTGTTGCAATGACACGTAAGGGACGGATCATTATTTACACAAGAGGCTGGTACCGAAGAGAGGCGCGTTACGATTACACAATTTTTCCTACCCATGTTTCTACAATGTTTGTAAATTCATTACCGGACCATTTAAAAGGTTGCAATTTAACTTCAAATCCTCTGAGAAAGGTTGGAATAATCGTCATGACTTCAAAGAAGAAAAATCTGACAAAAGAAACTTTTTTGGCCAAGATTACATATTCTAAAGCAACATTTTACATGTTTACCCACCTCTTTGCCTTGTCTAATTTCTTGCTACCCAACATTAGCCCACCTAGAATTTTTATTTATCCAACCATTTTATCTTCGGCCCCAACCCCAGTTTGAAATAATTACCTGTACGAAATAGACACTTAGTTATGGAGGCACAGGGCAATGTCTCCCAAATGAGAAGCTGACACGATTTTGCCCCATAGGACTACTGACCTGGAGATTAACAACTCAGTTTTTGAAACGGGCTTCTTTAAACTGGTACTGTTAGGAGCATATTTCATGTATAAAGTTGTTGCCCCCCCCCCCCAAGATGAAGTTGAAGGCAAGTTTTTCCCATCCAGGGCAATGCTTTAGTTTCGTGGCTGATATGAAAGCCTAATCAAATAATATGGTTGTGCTATGCAAATCGAACTACAAGACATTGTCACATGAATTTGCTGCGAGAGCTGAACAGCCAACTCAGCTTACAAGACAATAATGGCAGACTTTCCTAGTATCCAGATCGCTAACTACTATTAGACCCCAGACCCCAGTGCTTGCTACAATGCATAATCCTGTGTTGGGCGCAAGTTGGGAGTTTTTGCTACGTTTGGGTGGTTTATAGGGCAGAGCCCATGTTTCAATTGGTAGTTTTTGAGCTGGATATTTTTACAAGACTAACTGGAAGACTGGATGAGAATTCCACGAACACCTTTACACTACATACTGTACATTATATATTCATATTCCTATTCCTCATTGAATTGACGAGGCTTTTTGATTAAGAAAATTAATGTTTGATAATTGTAGTGTCTACATTTGATAAATTGTCAATTCCCCCCCCCCCACAATGTGATTTTGCCCTAAGGTTATAATGCTGCTCCTGTTCATACTCTTTATTGCCAATTGCCGTCCCCTGCTAATTCATTTTTGAAAACTTTTCCAGTCTCCCGCTCTTATTAGGAACCCCAATTATTAGTTTTTGCGCAAAATTTTTCAAAATGTGTTCGAAAGAAATGTTTTGAGGAAATCCTCTTGTCTCTTAGCAATATTTTTGTGCTGCTTACATTCACACAATCATAGACACCTGATTTTTGAAAATAGAGTGCTTCATAGCAATATTAGCTTAGATTTCAAAGCATTTTTTCTACCCCCCTCTTATTTTAACCCCCGGTTATTGACTTCTTCTAGTGTTTCCAACCCCATCCCCCCGCTTATCCCGCAATTAGGTACTAAAGAGTGTGCATTTCGACAACTTTAGAAAGGATAGTGGTGACTCGTATACTAGATAGAACACTTGCTTCCCGTCTCTACTGTGTGTTATTGATACATTGAGCTCTCTTGCAACCCGTTTTAAATCGCAGTTTGAGGTTTTTGATCCAATGGTTTGGACTTCCTGTAGTTTATTTAACAATGAAATGAAAATGTCTTTTTTGATATTCCTTGTTAATGCTTAGGGAATGAAGGGGCAAACAGACCGAACTTGGCGTTGAATGAAACGGGTGCCCAATTGTCAATTTCCTTAACTGTTCGCCGGTGTTCTCTAATTTTTTTATAAAATTGTAAATCATTAATAGAGTATCTATATTTTCAATAATTTGCGTAAGATTTTACCTGCTCACGAAATTTCACATTTAAGGAATTAGTTTTGTTGCACGTTTTTTTAATAAGAAAACCGTTTATAAAAAAATTTGGCTCAAATGGGTAAAATCTTAAGAGAATCTTAAGAATATCACAAAGCTCAATTTGCAACATTATGTGATTGAGATGGATTCAAAGTCGAGTATACAAGATAAACAAAGAAAGGGTAACCCATTTTAGCCAGTTTATTTCAGTAAAAGTTATGAAAATTTTAAGAAAAGTTAGGAAAATTGAGGCTCAGGCAAAATGATGGTTTTCTTAAAAAAACGTGTAATTTATTTTGTTGTCAAAGTTGGCAATGCACCAATTCACAGAGGTACACGTTGCTTAATATTAGCATGAGATTTATATTCAAATTCGTATTTATATGAAATTCATACTTGTGTTGCTTTTGTTGTTGTTTGTTGGAGTTGAAAAACCGTATTGATGCATTTGTGTTTGGTCTGTAATTTTTTCACTGAGTGCATGTTGAGAATGACAGAAGAAGAATGAAACTGCTCTTTGAAACGATTAGTCTATCCTTCGGTTGGCTGTTTACTTGTAAGGTTACTGTGGCTGATTGCTGAACAACGGAAAACATTGTTGAAAATTGAAATGGGTTGCTGTGGAGGAGGCTCGTGAGGTTCGGCCTCCATTGTAGAAATGAAGAGTGTCTTGAAGCCTCAATCTTCCCTCTGGAAGGATAGGCCTCCCGTCTACAATAATACTGTGGATTCGGTACGATTCTGATCCTGTTTAGAACAGTGTTGATTCTGTTGCGAAAGTAGACTAGTCTTGATCCACTATGGATCCAAAACGTACTGGCACAGCGTAAACGCTTGAAAGCGCACCGAAACCATTGCAGATGCGCATCGAGGACAAGTTACTTCAATATAAGGAATAAGACTCCCGTTTATCAGCTTTTACAAAGATTTCCCAGTCACCCCCTCCCCTCCGACCCCGAGGGCATTTCCATTGATCAACACTCCTCTAATTAAATATTTTTGTAGAAAACTCTACTCCCCCTATGTATGAACATCCAGCTCCAACCAAAGATTTCGCTCCCCCAACTAAATATTTAAAGGATAATCAAATAAAATGCAATTGCTTGTGAGCACAAATGAGCACTAACATGGAAGGACATCAAAACAATACATAAGTGATAGTAGCAACGTAGCAACTACATGTATACAGTAGCTGTTACTGACAGTGAATTGTCTTGTTCTAATTCGTGAATTATAATTAGGTTCCCACGTCTTTTCTTGAGAATTAGGCTTGCAAGGTTTGGACTAACTTGTGTTGTAAGGCTTACAGGGTTTGCACTTGATTGGTTTGCAATAACAAAGGAGAAGAATAACTAACTCAGTTCTGCATAGATACCGGCATAGTTACCGACAAGCAGAGCGTTTCCATATAATTTTCTGTGGCTGCTGCAGCCGGTACCATGCTGTAAGGATCGAGAAAAGTTGAAATAACTCAACTTTCCAGGCTGGTTGCGGCACCTCAATTATTATGGCTACGGCTGCCGGCGCTGCGAATTTTTTTCTGTATACCATCGAAAGCATCCCAGCCCATCGAAAGCATCCTAAATTTCCACGTGACAAAGATTTTCAGGTTACTGTTTGAGTTTCGATATTCTTCCAGTAGTGAATGTTTGGAAAAAGCTCACTTTTGTTATTTCTTTTGACTTCATAATTTAGAAAAATACATTTTCTTGGCCTACCTTACGAAGGCCTAAGCGCACATTGAAGACAAATCACGTTCTCCTGGAAAGCCCTCTCATTGTATCGTTAAGAGGTGTTTGGATTTGAAAAATAACTTCTGTGGAAAACGTGCAACTGCATTTTCAATTTAGTATCTCTGAATTTGAGTCTAAATCTGAACCTGAGTCTCGAGGTATACTCGCCAACTTGCGTTCTTGCCAAACATTCACTACTGGAAGAATATGGAAACTCAAACAGCAATTTAAGATGCTTTCGATGGACTGGGATGCTTTCGATGGTAAAAGGAAAAAAATTTGCGCCGGCGCCACTTGCTGAAGTGGTTTCCATATAATTTGAGATGGCTGAGGCTGTCGTAACCATCTTTCCAGGCACTTTGAAAAGTGGTTTCCATATAATTCTAAATGCTGGTACCCACGGTACAGGCAAGTGGCGCCGGCACCTTACGGCATCTTACGGTTACATGGAAACCAGGGTTAAGTAATACAACACTATTCTATGGTCCGTTTGGGCAAATTAGTAACAAAAGTTAGTAGATGCACGCACGCAAGTGGGGCATTTCTTGTTTTTCCAAGGCTAATTTGCAGATTATGCTCGCATTTAGCGGATACTTAAATATAACTAAGTAGAGCACTGTATACGCGAATTCAATGGTATGATATCTTTTAGAATTTTCAAAACAAAAAAGCTAGATCCTGACATAATTGACATAGGCCTTTGACACTTCGCACTTCAACTTGCTAAAATTAATGAACGGGGGGGGGGAGTCTTAATAAGGTCCGTTGGGATAGGGAAAAATCTGAAAAATTAATAAGTATCTCCGTACATATATTAAGCAGAGTTAAAGGGAACGGCAAACGAAAAATTTTCAATCCTGACAGAAGGAAAATGCCCAGGCGAGAGTAAATATCGTAAGATTAGGCCCCGTTTCCTCTGACCCAGATATTTACGAATACGGAGAAAAATATATCCTTTGGGTAGTGTATTAATGGAAACACCAAGCACACTCAATTTCAGTATATCTTTTTTCACCACTAAGATCGATCAGCGAAAATGAGTTAAAACTAATAACTTATAAGTCCCCAATGACCTTGCTCCAAATTACCTTAGACAACTTCTAATTCGAAATTCTTAAAAGTCTTTTAAGCCCTTTGAAGTGCTGATAGAAATTTGAAGTTGCCATTGAAAAAACCTAATAATGGGCAAAAAGGATTTTCTTTCAGAGCAGCAAAATCGTGGAATGGTCTCTCAGCTGGTGCTAAACATGCACCATCTCTGGCACATTTTAAGTCATATTTGTAAATGGTTGCTTTACATATCTAGTTTTATACAGTTTTTATTAAAATATGTACTTTTTACAACAAACAAGGAGTAAACTTGGATTGTGCTTTTCTTCTAGAGAAGTGTAGCCGAATGATAGGTTGCACAATGCTACATCTAATAATAGTCGACTACCGGGGGGGGGGGATAATGTTAGTAT
>WIPJ01003341.1:262969-283854 GCA_018155075.1 Cassiopea andromeda | reverse complement strand
TTTTAAAACATATAGATATATATAGCGTCAAAGTGACAAATGTTTTGTTTTGGGAGGAAACTCTTAATTAAATTTGATTCGATTATCAAAATATTTTAGTTTTGATGAAGGTTGAGCCTGGCAATATTCTTAAATTATTCTTAAATTTTAGCAATTTTGAGCCTCAATATTCTTATAGACTTTATTCTTATAAAAAAAGAGTGTAATTTGCAAAAGTCAAAGACCAAAAGTGTCAAAGCTGTTAATTCTCATGAGGTTAACAAGGAAAGGACATTAAACAACCATTTGTTGATGGAAAGCTTCTTCATCGTTTTTTCCAGAAATACATTCTACGGCAATACTTCAGGCTCAGCCTTGTTCTGAATTTGTTCTTAATATTCCATCAAATTTCAGGCTCGTGTTTTTATAACACTGTTCTTATAAAGAAGGGAATGCAAATGCTTTCATGCAGCACTAACTGAAAGACTGTCCCCCGGAGGCTGGATAAAAATCTATCAAATAAAACAAGAATATGGCACAGAGGAGTGCGCAGGGCATTGGGTCTCTGAATAATCTTTTTATAAACACAAGTGGCTCGTAGTCAGAAACAATGCAAACCTTCTTTGACCATGATGCAATCAGAACCAGACAAGTTGTCAGGTTTGGATTTGACAGTGTTAATTTTGTCTTACGGATGCCGCACGAGAGGCGTCAACTGCTAATTACTGCACCAGTAGGAGTTCTGCACTCCAGTTGACCATCTGTCGTATTTAGCCTTTATTCTTTCATATTTTACTTCTTCATACTTCTTTGAATGTCTTGTTCTATAGTCCCAAGCAGTCGTTTGCTGCAACTTCCATACAAGGAAGGTATTATCTGGTTTCAACAGTACTCTGCCGTTCTGTGGTTAGTCCCTTGAGTGCAATGAATTACAGATTTACTTTGTCAAGAGGATAAACAAGTGTTGAGACAAATCTTTATCCTATTGTTCTTCACGCAACGGCATTTCACTTCATGTCCCCAAGTGAAGGGTCAGGGATACTTTTCTTGCGTGATGACGTGACTTCGCTTTTTCAAAAACTTTCCTCAAGCCCCACCATCATGTCATCTCCACTACCATCATCATAATCATCACCCTTGCACTTCATGCAAAGCAACAACAACAGTAACACTGCAATGGCAAGCTTGATGATTTTTACATAAAAGACTTTTTGCAACTAAAAAGAGTGTTTGAAAGCTAAATCTGCCTATACTACGGTTTACTTTAAGCACACTCCTCCGTAAAAATCCCTTGCTACCACGCCCAAGTTCATAATCTGTTGGTCCAAATACGTATCTAGACTTCGTCCACTGGAACCCCTATGGTATGAGAAATTCGATAATACTTGTCATCGAGTCATTCATCAAATTTTGACGGAAGGCAAGTCAAATTTTCTTGCGGTGCCAACAAAGGACGCCGCGACGGCTATCGAAAGTGTGAACGACATCAACCTGTGGTTATTGCCGCATGGGCTACATTCCAACATGCTTTATGTACTGCCAACAGAAGAGGCATTCACAGATCATGACCTGCGCTTCGAATTTTAACACGTTGTAGATCACTGACGAAGAAGCCTCATCAAGTTGTAAATTTTCAGTTTTCTGCCCAAGAAAGCCAATGGCGCATCAGCTCTTGTATGTGTTGTGGTTAACTGGTCTTGCCTTAATGATGCTTGGTGAGTTATCTTTTATTTTCAAAACACTCCTGCCGTGTGGAGATTATGCCAAGATAATTCATAACGTTCTTATGGAGTTGTAGAGAGAAACATGTTGAGAAGGGACCACAAAATCTTATAACTATTAAAGTAGATTTCGAAACCTTCCTCAAAATGAGAACTACCAGTCCAGTTTAGAGCTTCCCAGCCATCTTTGTTTATGATATATGACTCTGGTTTTTGTTTAAGTTTTATACATATGGCTTATAATGGTACACTTGCTATGTTCAATAAAGAGGTGTATCCAATACTTTGAGAACACAATATGATTTCTCCTTTTGAAAATACGAAGCTGATAGCAAATCAAATACGTTTGTTGTCTCAAAATAGAGACGTCTTCCCGTTTGAACAAGAGACACAAAAATACAGACGAGATAAAAGTGGATTTATTTTATAATCCACTCAGAATATTGGCTTGTCGCACGTACTGGGGGCGGCTTGTAATTGACGGGGTAACTTTTGCCTAAATAAACGAAGTTTCCCCGATTCGTGGGATGCAAATAATGTTTAAGTGACATATCGTATGACACTGCTATGGTGGGATTAGTATATGTTACAATTTAAAAGTGTTTCAATTTGGATTGTTTGGCATCATAGACAGTAATGCTTGAAAGTAATTTGTGACATCTATTACAAGACGGCAAATTTCAAGTGGATCCTCTTTAAACCCGTTGATAGGATCTTGAATCCTTATCCTTGTTTAGATCCACATAACACGAATTTCACACTAAACCCCCCTCCCCAGTTTTTCTTCACCCTCAAAAATATCAAAACCTTGAAAAGTATGCTAGGTTTGATTTCAATAAATTTAATTTCAATTTACAACGTTATATGGTACCTAAAAGACTTGACCACTTCAACAATTAAGACTAGCAATCAGTGGGGTAAATGACATAAGTTGGGGTTATGAAACCTCCTTTGAGGCCCCAAGCTTTTGAGATCCAGAAGGGACCCCCATAAATTTTGAAGATATAAGCTTTTTTCTCATTATTTTGAGAGAATCAGTGCGGCCCCAATCTTACTGAATTCCTAGGGGCCGCGAGAGTTTCTTTTACGCCACCAGTAGCCATGGCCTACTTGCGCTTCCTAACTCCAGTTGACATTGGTTTTCAAGTGCCATTACCGTAAACAATTAGTTTGAATCAAGCACAAGTAACAATTTGGTGCTAAAACACTGCTTTTTATCGTTTATCTAAAGAAACAATAAATCCTCGCGCATTTCAGTGAAATACCGTCCAACGAGTATGATTGATCATTTGCTGGCATGAATTGTTTGTGATCCTTTGTCCGCTGCTTCCCGTGTTTACTTTTAATGACGCTGATGGATGAGGCAGGGCGATTAAGCGAATCATTGCTTGTTAACCCATATCCTGTATCACAAAATTTAATTGAATTGAAGATTCAAGTCTAATTTTTTTGTTTAGAACTTTTTTAGAACACCCAACATATCTGTAGTACGTCTTGCTAGACTCTAATATTTGTAGAAGCTGCAAACACGTTCAATAACTGCTGCAGATTATAAGGGTGGCAGCAATGATATCTATTTTTAGAAGCATGGCTGGTCAGAGCTTGAAGCTCGGTTGCCTCAGGCTGCCAGCCCCAGATTTGTTGGTACATTTGGCATCTGTTTTATCAAACTCAGAGCTCATTCCATCTGCAGAAGCAAGAGGGATATGCATTGGCGCGGGAGAACGTCAAATTTTGTGAGGCTGTAAACATTTTGTAAATTTTCTGCCCGAATTTCCTATTGTTCTTTCAGAAAATTTGCCAGAGTAAAACGGACTTCTGCCCAGCTTGGGGGGCTGCAACCTCCTGCCCTCAGCCTTCTATGCTTATGGGGATATGATACTACATTACGTTCAAGTCTAACTTTCATGTACTTCGCAATAGCAAAAATATTTTCTTCCTATTTAGGAGCCAGTCATTTATAGCTCCGGTAGCGTTAGAATTTAAAAACTGCTCAACAGATTGTGCCCCCCCCTTCTATTTTCTTCAGCAAATTTTCATATCCTATTGAGAAGTAAGTATAAGATTTCGTACTACAATCCTCGACAATTTTCCAGAAAGTTCCATTCACCCAGTCGTCTATTAAAAAGTTTTTATGCCCTCCCTTTCAGTCTCGTATCAGAAGGCCCCTGGAAAATTAAATTCTGTAATGAATAACGAGATGCTTGCTCTCCTTTGAGATGTTATACAAAATGAAATTGAAATGTTTGTGAATAGACAAATAGAACAAAGTGTATCTGTTTTACAAGAAAGGCCTAGGGTTTTTTCACCCAACAGTGCTATGCTGAGGAAAGGGAAAGTTTTGTTTCTATTTAAACTTACTTGAGGTTGAATTGATTTCATAGTTTCAAAAGATGAGAAAGAAAAAGAGAGAAGAGAAGAGAAAAAAGATGAAAGCGGCGAGAGAAAACACCTTGTGTCATTATGCTCTTTTACCAATCGCAGCTCTTTCGGTTCATAAAGGAACAATGTGAAAGTGATAATTCCAAGTTGTGCCATCTAGTGCCAAATAAACAACCGGAATCTTAACGAATTATGGAACTGTCACAGCAAATTCTGAGTTCAAATGTATCAAAGCATAGGTACACCAAACTCTCATTTTGGATTTCAAATTCAGCGGTTCTGGCAACAACATTGTTGTTTTTGTTCCCAAAAAGGAAGATTTGAGAACTGGAACATATCCATGCTTTGTTGGTCTAGCCCTCCATGGAGCTTTCGCACATTGGTACAAGATCCTGTTCTCGCTGGTAGCATAATAATTGTTTAGCACAGAAATTCCATTTGCCACTAGTGTGAAAATTCGCATCTAACAAACTTCAGTCAAGCTACCAGAAACGAAAGTGAATGGAAGAACTATATTTAATAAATTAATTTTTGCTCGCAAAAAGTTATCCTTGAAGTTCAGATACCTATCTTGTGTTATGCTGTGCGTTAACCTGTACCTAACACTGTACTTTTCATAGCAAAACAGTCAGAGCTATGACATCAAGGTCCTTTAATCATGCTTACTGTATTTGAAATGATGAATGTAGACACCCTAGCCATAAATAAAAAATATGTCTTAGTAGAAAGGACAGTTGGCAAAGATAATTCAAGAGAATGAAACGCTTCAAGCATCATTTTCTTCCTATTAGCATCTATTCAAGACTTCTAAGGGAATAACCCCGTTTGGCGAAGGATTTCTGCTTCTTTTCGCTATCTATGGCCCTAGTTCAAAAAATGACGTATTTCCTAGAATTTTTCTACTGGACCATTAGACTGGAGCCTAGCAAGGGATTTGCGTGGTCTGGGACTGCAGCACAATGCCTTATTTTATGAAAAAAGACCCCCAGCTTCTTATTGGCCTACGATGAAACATGGGACATGAGTTACACAATATTTCACTCAGGGACGTGCCGATGAGGGCGTGAGGGTGTCGCATCCCCCAGTATTTTCACAATTGCAAGAAAGTGGGTCAAAAGTCAACAATGCTGCAAGGGAGTTGACCACAGCATTTTATGTAACCATTTTTTTAGTAAAAATAGTTGGTCGATTGGTCAAAACACCCCCCCCCCAACAGAAGGTGTCTCGGCACATCACTGGTTTTACTTGAAGATAAACGATAATTTTTGTGTAGCTTTAAAATAGTAAAATTTTTTAAAGTGCCCAAAAACAGGCAAAGAGGCAGTCAGCAGTTATATTTAGGACCAACAACTGTCAAATTTGCCACAACTTTGAATATTGCCTCCCAGCGTATCTTCTCTTTAGGGAACATGTTGGTTCATATGACTAAATGATAAATTGTATGATTATACAGAAGTGTATTAGTATCCAATGACCAACACGACAAATACGAGAAACTATTTGGGTGGATTGATCACTTTTAGTCAGAGCCTTTGGCCCTACCTACGTGGCTATCTAACTTAGCCTGATAATGACACCACCAGTGTTCGTTTTCCTGGACAGTTGTTCAAGATTGCTACAAAAGGTGTCACAGCTACTCGACATTATCACTTTTGCATCTCCCAAATATATCGCCTTTTGCTATGGGGTATTTGCAGTTTGTTACAGGAAACCTGACCTCTCTAAGTGCCTATTTGGAAGGAGAAATCGTTCTACCATTGATCATCAGGCTTGTCTCGACCTGTGGGTCAAACATTTGGACCTTGAAAGCTACGCTTCACCTGGGTTTTTTTGTTTGTGCGAGTTTTGTTTGGTTAATTCTTAGTCTCGTTAATGTTTGCTAATTGTCTGGGTAAATGGCTGCCGTTGGTGCTATAATGAATAGAGTATTGTAAACAAGGACAACAAGAAAGTCTGACTTTTGCATTGCCTCATGTGTAAAGTGCACTGAATCTGCTTATGAGCACCAAATTAAATACGCACTTTTTTATAAGATTACCTAATTTTTCGCTGAGCCCGAATATTCGTAAATTTTTTCGGTTTTGAACTTTACAAAACTCTTCAATTATTCTTCAATATCGAAGGTTTAACTACGTCTGAAAAACAAATGATTTTATCCAAATCTTTATTAAAGTTTTGATTCCAGTTAATTCTTTGTTGAATAATTACTATTTTATCGATAGCGAAAAAGTTAATCTATAAGCAGTATTATAACCTAAATACGCAAAAATTATAAGTCTTGATGAAACTTGAGTCTTGCATTTTTCTTAAATTATTCTTGAATTACAGTGATTCTGAGCCTGAGTCTTCTTGTAAACTTTATTCTTATAAAAAAGGTGTGCAGTCTTTTCTCAGATCGCTCTACAACATAATTCTCGTATAAACAACTTGATCAGGAAGATGCACTTAGAACCTAGAAGTATACGAAATGTAAGGATTATAGCAGATGCGCGTTTTCATAGATAAAGCTTTGGGGGAAGGATCCGTGTGTTAATTATTGTGCCGAGCATAAGATATGTTTCAAAATCCTCACTACAGTCTTAGGCCGACAAGGTCCTCAAAAACCAGTACATATTTTGATCAAGCATGTGACAGGAGATGTCCTATGGGGGCAAAGTAGCCTGTAAAATTACTTGAGAGGGGCAAAAGCCTTATTTTCTCATGTAAATCTCCAGGTTAATAATTCTGTTGAGGGATAAAACCACTCAAAATTTTATTTGGGGGCTTCGCTCCCCGTACCCCCTGCAAGTATGTGCCTGATTTGATAAAGAATTGCTTTGATTACTGGAATAGGATTGTATTTTAGGTGATATGGTGGTGACCCATAATATAAGAAACAACCTTTTCAATTTCAGCTCTGATACGTTCCTTATAAAAGGAGATGTAAACTTCTGATCAGGGTAAAGTTTCTAATTAAAGAAACCTTGTTTTACTAGTGATCAGCTTAGTAGTACTGTGAAGACTGATTGCCATACTGCAATGGCAAAGAAGTTTACAAAGCATTGGTGTATTGTTATGTTTTCCAAAATGTTTATATATACAAATGTTTTTCAATAAGAAACAAGCATTCTTTCAGACCTTCGCCAGTTTCTTATAAAACAGGGTATTGTTTTGAGAATCAGAGTTTGTTTCTTAAATTTATGTTACTTATATGCAGGACACTACTGTATGTTTAGGCGATCTCTTTACACTGGTACCCTAAAAAAGTGCCAATTGAAAATGTTTCCTTGTAATAAGATCGTTACATTCTCCCATCATTGTAGGCAATGTGGAGTGCAGCAAAATGGCAATCGATATTGGTTTTGTATCACCATGGAATTCTACAGATAATACATTGTCTTCACTTGGTAAAGAACTGGTGAGTTCTGTGCAAAGCTCCATGAAGTAGACACTGTAACATTTATTTGAACACGCCTTCTCAAACCGCAAACCGAATCTCTGTTTAAAGATCTGCCATCTTTAATGGACGTTGTTAATTATTATCAAGTCGTGTTTGGTTTTCAAGTTTGTCAGAGGAAATTGTTCTTTCAAATGTTAATGGAAGAAGTTTTGCAGGAGAGAGTGAATGCTTTTAGTAACACAACCAGTAGACAGAAATAAATAGCTTTACTTTTTCCTAATTGTTGCAAAGAATGAACTTTGCTATACAATAGGAACGAACCTTGCTATACAATAGGAATGAACCTTGCTATGTAATTCTTACATGAGCTACTCCTCCCATTCTACCAAATAGAGCCGTTACATTGCATGTGCACCCATCGACGGGTCGATTATCATCCTAAATGGGATGGTAGGTAGCATCGTGGCTTTAATAATATTAGTATTTAAGCTAGGTATTTTCCTGTTATGGGAAATAAATGTGCATCTTGCAAAGCCTTTTTCTATTGGGAATCGTTTCCTTTCTGTTTTTTTGGACTGTTATGCCTAAGTTTTTTGCAGTGGTAGTAGCAACATTATTATACTTTCTAGGTTTCAGTGTTTAAGTTAGCTGTGGAAGATGCTAACAAGGAAGCAGTTTTGAAAAATAGTCCCATTCGTTTATCGACTAAACTTGAAGGTAAGAGAACCCAGTCCATTTCTTGCAAGCATGACATCTATTGAACATTTGATCTTTCATACCGATTTTGTAACTTCTTGCCTTATGTTTTTGTCACAGTTTCATCACCACAACGGTCATTATATTATAATTATTTTTATCACATCTATAATCATCAGCAATTTTTGCTATCATTGTCATCTTCACCAATATTATTAAATAGCCTAAAGGTGCGTATTTGTGATTGTTCTTGGTTGCTATTCTCATCAACGCATAGTTCCTAACATGAATCAATCTTCTACTTTCTGACAGAACTTGTTTTTGACGAATCAACGTGCTACGATATAGCTGACAAAATTACCCGGAACAACAGCATGGTTGGCATTGTTGGTGGACTTACCTCACCTTGTTCAATGCAAATACAGCAAAAAATAAAGAAGAGAGGTAAATATGGAAAAATCTTGTTATCTAGGACACCCCTCTTCTTTTAGAAAATGATAACGACAATTGACAAGCACAGTGAGGAGGTATGCAAGTTCTAAGAAAGTGCCCGATATGTGTATTTGCTCACGTTCATGCGTCCTTTTCTGGCCTTTGTAAACTTTAATCTCTTAGATATAGGTGGTAGGTGAGCAAAATCAATCTTTAATTAGCTGTTAAGTTAGAAACTCTCGCAAGCGATTGTTGAGTGCATACTAGCGTAGATGAAAAGGCACAGTATCAACTGTGTAGCATTAAGTTCAAGCCCATAGCGCTTCTCATTCTTGACGGGTAAATCATTTGTTCCCAGCTTCTCTTTTACATTTGAAGAAACACTATGTCATCTATAAAACTTAAGCCGCCCCCGTTGCCCCCTAGGTACGCTTCTGGTCAGCATTTTCATGCACTGTGGCATGTGTAAATAAGTTTTGATGAAGTTAAACTGTTATATTCACAGGGTCCAAGATGTCGCAGATATCATATAGATCTAAGATTAGGAAGTTGGCAAATAAGGTTGATTATCCAACATTATTTAGGACGTCAGCAAGTGACGAAAGTCAGGCACAAGCGCTTGCTGATATTGTAAAACATTTTCGATGGAGGAAGGTATGTTGCTGTGTACTGTCTATTAATGTACGTAAGAAATACTTAAATTCAAAGTGCATCAAACGTACACAATTGCCTCTCAGAGTTCTTTATGAATGAAAAGTGTACAAACAAGGGTGGACTGGCTAAAGTCTTCTGCCGGGGCACAGTTTGACTAAACCGGCCCATGAACTCTAGAAGGCGTAAATCGGTAACTCTACAGTTTTAATGTCAGGTTTTTCATAGAGACATTGTCAAGTTCTCTAAATTCAGAATTTAACGTTTTCTCCTTCGTGCATTCGCCCGATTAGCCTTACTTTATCCTGTAATCGTGCCGTACATTTACTTGATTTGGAACACCGTAATGTGGCGTGAAATATTTACCAACTGTAAAAGTTAGATCTAATTCCCTCTTCTATGCCATTTACTAATGAAGTCTTTCAGAGACTATGCACTGAATGGTATATTTTAGAGCTAAATTTCATGCTACATTTTAACTATTTAGGGTTCTCCAGGATGAATCATATTTGGTTAAATTGGTGTTACTTATGGTAATTTTATCGTTACAACAAACGAATGTTGCTAAATGTATTGCTAATGAAACTACTTTATGAATACTAATTTTAATTACTTATAGGTTGGCCTTCTCTGTGTTCGTGATATGCAAGGAGAAGGGCTAATAGATGAAATAAGATCACGTCTCCATGATTATGGAATAATGCTGGCTGAATCTATTACCTTTAAACCTGGTGAATCAAATGATGTAATCGACGATAGACTCTTAAAGGTCAGCTACTTTATCATTCAACCATATAACGTATTTTTCGGACTATAGGACGCACTGGGTTATAGCACGCATAAAGCAAAGGCATAAGGCGCATTGCCAATTTTTTACCAAGTATTGGGATTTTATGTGTACCTTATAGTCTGAACACTACGGTAAAATTTTTATAACGACAGTAGAATAGGAAGTCTTCATTGAAATATACGTCATTCGGCTGTGGCATACTACTTTTATCAAATAGAAATTTGCGCTTATTTACTGCAGTGATAAAGCGTTTTGAATCATGTTACGGTCACAGTTAATATACCAGAAGTGATTAGTTGTTAGGAAACATACTATTTATCGCATGCTAGCTGTTACACCACAAAAGCCTCTACCTCTTAAATTTAGTCTTATGCTAGCAAGACAAATAGTGTTGAAATAGGACTATAGTAGCCACGCTTCTTTTGTCTTTACCACTCATTGCCATTTTTAGCTAAAGAATGCTGACACAAGAGTGAATATTCTAATGGCAATTGGTGACAATGCATTAAGGGTCATACGAAGAGCTAATGTACAGGTGAGTAAATGTTATGTTGATGTTCCGTAACTCGTGCCACCATCATAACATTGTACGTTTGGAATCTCTAAACCTACATCAGAATAAAAGTTCATAATTAGATTCCGAGTGTCCTTCATCATAGAAAAAAGGAAACGTTACTTCATTTTGTAAATATTTCTGAAAGACTTTTGCCCATGGTCTGTTTTTCATCGCATTTCTTCTATCGGTGAGAAAGATATGGTACAGATTTAATTTCTCACATTATATTCTATTTGTTTATAAAGCATAGCAGGTTATTCGATATTTATGATAGCTTTGTTGATAGAACTTTCTATGTTCTTTCATTTCATTGCTGAATCGTAGATGTACTTGCTCGGTATGAGGTGAAAGGAAAGGAGGTGAAAGGAAAAGAGATCAATGATAAATCTTAGGCCCCCTGTCTAGCTTAGGGATAGAGCATATGATTATATTACGGATCAATAGCAAAGTGGCTATGAGTAAAATTTATGACTTTTAGCTGCTAGCAATTGTTACCTTTGTTATTTTATTACCGTCTTGTTTTCTAATAGTTTATCGTTTTTTAATTATTACTTATAATTCGTAGTTCTTAGGGAATGAAATATATTTGGACTCTGGGTTTTATAGAGAGCTATCAGAGAGCGGAGATACAGTCTTTTGGGAGAGACTAAATATAGGAATTTTAGTACTATTTGCATACTGTTGCTTTAAATTGCTTTAGTCAATATTTTCATCATAGCTTTTGGTGCTGTTTAAAGCTCCTAATTTTGTTTTATTACACTTTTCTACCTGTGTGAATTTGAACTTTGAAACTATCTAACTCAAATCGATTCATAGCTGTGACACAAATCGTATATCTGTTATCCCAGGAGATATTTTGAACCATAGTGCATAATCTACTTGTTCTAATTTTATCAGAAAATGGTAGGAGAAGGCTGGGTTTGGATTGGCAGTGATGGGTTAGCTGCAAGCTTGCTTCAGGCAGACAGAAGTGTCGCAAATCCTATAGAGGGATTGATTGCTGTATCTCCAAAAAGTATTTTTCAGTTTTTGCTACTAACTCTTCTGTAGGATATTTAAAAGTTTTTAATTCTGATGAGTATAACATAGTTTGCTGTTGATTCCACTTTCCTTTTCGAGGTATAAATGCATTCGAGTTATGCATTTGAGTCTAGTCAGTAACAATCACTTTGTGAACTTGAATGGTCGATTTATTAATCAATCAATGAATCAATGAATCAATTAATTGCTCTCAATCAATGATCTAATAGAAAATAATAAGGCGTTAACATACTTAATAGGTGCAATGAAGTTATATTGTTCTCTTAATAGATATTAATAAAAGACTTTAAAATATTGCCAATTTGCCTACAGTTCCAAGTGGTGAGAGTCTTCTGCATTTAATAATGAGTTGGTTCGGCAAGGCAATCAAGGAATACCCTGGAGTTATTTGGAAGCTTAAGGTAAAATCGCTATGAAAAAATGTCTCTGTTGAGGCATAACTGTCCTCCATATTCTTATTTTTTTGGAACCTATTTTTCTTTAACCAGTATTAGAACTATTGAGCTGAAAAGGCGAAGGCTAATGAAAAAGGCATTACCCCGTCTTTCTCTTGCTGTAGGACTTATAATATTGCAATGCAATAGTCATCTTTACGTTTCTCAAGATTTAAATGGTATTGTGACAGTTGAGAAGTTCTCCCATAGATCAGGAATTTCTTAGAAATGAGTAGCTAGGTATTTAAATGCCGTTTAACTTTTCATGTTGATCCAAGTACTAACACAACTCTTCCATTTCCAAAGGCTCCTGGTATAAGCCCATACGATGCTCAAGTTTATGATGCTGTCTTTGTATACTACAACGCGCTGGACAGACTTGCAAGAAGAAAGGCCATAACTAAGGTAGATGATCATTGCTTTAAAAATTCAGTTCCTGATGTATATACAGCTGGTACTGTTTGGTATTCTTTGCGCATCCCTGGTAGATATAGCCTTTGGAAATATCTCCCAAATTTTTCTCGGTGTTCTTTTGTATCTCCGCTTGTTTTCATGCCAACATGGACGAGACTTATGGGAGTATGAGGGGTGTTTAATCCCCAAAAGCCTTGAAAATTTGCCATTTCGCAGGGCATAAACGGCAGTACAGTGTATTTTTGCAGGAAAACCAACTACCCTTACCAAAAAGAAGGTCACAATGACGGACTCGCTGATTTTAGATCTCATTTTCACAGGGCAAACCGCTGACACGCTCCCTAAATATATTGAAGTTACGTCCCTGCATGCCGAAGAAAAGCTCAGTTGGTCAATCGAAAGAGGCATTGCAGATTATTCTCTCAATGTTTCTAGCAAAAAATTGTGCTATTTTGGTGTTGTTGCTGCTGTACTTTCAATTATCACAATCTTGCTCTAACGGATGTATTAAGGAAATCATCTACTCTATCTTACAATTAGCAACTCGCTATATTCACTGCTTTAGCAACCTTGACATTTTAGAACTCAACTTTTGAAGAAATTCGAGCATCGTTGTTCAATGAACTAAAAACTTTTAAAGATTGGTCAAGTGGCATTAAGAGTATTTCAGGTAAACCCTCAGTGCATTTACTGTCGTTTGGTCTTCAACTTTACAATGTTTCATTACCTTTCTTAATAATATAAAGATCGGTAACACAACTTAAGTAACAAATACGGAGCTAAATAATATAACAAGTTTCCTTTTTAAGATCAATTTGTTTAAATTTTTGCTTGTTGACTATTTACTATGCTTTAAAAGCCAATGTTATTGAATATTTCCAGGTGGAAGAGTATTTTTTGACATTGATGGGAATACCTTCGATGCCCCGGCATCCTATGATATCGTAAACTTTGTTGTAAGTATCATTACCGTCTTTATTTTAATTTCATAGAATACTAGCTGTTGTGTATTGGCTACTTTGACTCGTTAACATTGATCGTACCTCTATAGCATAGTTCACATTTGTGAATTAAGAGCTGCTGAAAGCAAAGTAAGCATGCGCAATAGGATTTCATGACGTAGAATTTTATGACGTAATTTCACTTCTTACATCACCAATGTGAACCATGGTTAAGTTCACACTTTTTTATACAAGAATGCTTAATGTTTGACTGAGCATCACTATTCTTAAGTTTTTTCGGTTTTGAGCCTCAGATTATTCTCAAATCATTCTTTAATATCGAAAGTGTGACCAGGTCTGAAAATCAAAGGATTAGGTTCCAATTTTATTGATGTATAACTTCGACATAAAGCAGAATAAAAATGGAGCAGAATAGTAATCATTATACCTACAGTGAAAAATTTAATCTACAGGCAGTACTGTAACTCATACACAAAAACTGTAAGTCTTGATGAAACTTGAGCCTTGCATTATTCTTAAATTATTCTTAAATTTCGGAGATTCTGAGCTTGAATATTCTTATAAACTTTATTCTTATAAAAAGGTGTATAACACTTTCTCATAGTTAGTGTGTGTTCTGCTACAAGTTTGATTTTTTAAATAAGAAGCGTTATGGCAACATTCAGCGAGCAGATGCTGACTTCTAACCTTGCAACTACTGTTGATCTTTGTGTAGACCAACGACGTAATATTTTCAGAGTAACCGCTTTGAGGAATTAAATATTTCAAGCTATACTTCCAGCGCAACTTGTTAGCGTTAAACCCATTTTTGTTACAATCTATCGGCCAAAGTTATAGAGAATAATTAGTCCTTCCTAATTATTAATACAACAAGTTGAGAGATGAAATAGCGAGGAATTCAGGTGTTAAATAAGTAACATTACTTACTCAACTTGCTACAAAAATAACCACACCAGTAGCGGTTTTTCAGGATAAATCGGGTGGAGGTGCAAAGGGGCTGAGTTTGTCGAGTATTTTAGAAGAAACACGTGTGCTCGACAAATACTTGGGAATATTTGTTGATTTCATGTGTTTTTTTATGAGAAAAGATGGGCAAATAAATTTTTGCTCAAGCAAAAAGTGATTTTCTTATCAAAAGTAGTGCATTTGGCTTGTGGTTTTACTACTTTTGCCGAGAAGTTGCCGACTCGATGGGACCTGGGTGGCACTTTGCACCCACTTGCCCCCTTAATGCCTGCTACTGATCCAGAGTTTCATCTACATTACTTAAATTCAATCTCTTGTTACAGGATGGAGCCTTCAGCAGCGTAGGATCTTGGAACGAGACTTCAGTTGGACTAGATATGTCGGTTGGTAAAATTGTTTGGCCGGGTGGTACGCATAAGACACCTACTGATAGAGGAACACCTGGGAAGCCTCTCTTCAAAATAGGCTTCATTGCACCGTTACATTCCGGCCTTGGGATATTGAGTGAACACGGAAAGGAATTAGTATCCGCAGCAAAAGTTGCAGTTGATATCATAAATGCTGATAGAAATCAGCATGTTGAGATCGATCTTAAAGTGATGGATGAAGGACTAGATGGAACTACATCCTGCAAAACAGCAGCAGAGAACTTATTAGCGTACAACGTGGCTGCAATTGTTGGTGCTTATAGGTCATCCTGCTCCATTGCTGTTTCCAGAGCTTCAGGTATGAAGAGTTCTCGTTCTTCCTGCAGAAAGAACTGTGGAAGGCTAAAATTCATGATACCAGAGAATATGACATTTAGAAGTTTATTCTGTCGAGAATTATTGCATTGCCTTTTGTTGACTCATCGCATAAAATGTCATTCTGCTGTAGCATGATGCCATCGCATTATCTTTTTGCAGAGAAAAGCAATACACCAGTAATATCATACGCCTCCACTGCTTCAGTTCTTTCGGATAAAAGGCAGCACCCTTACTTCTTCAGGGTTGTACCTGCAGATTACCACGAGTCAAAAGCACTGTTAGAGCTGTTGTCCAAATATGACTTCAAAGGAGTAAGTAGCAGTAGTTTTCCCACATTTGGACAATGGAGAGTTATTGTATCAATAAGGAATTTATCTGCAGCGTCCTTCAAAATCGAGTAGCTTTGTAAGTTTCCAAGATGATGCATTCCTTTCTGAAGAATTTCTCACTCATGCAAATTCAAATTTTATGCCTGTTTGTTAGTAAAGGTATTAAATGTTACTTTTCAGGCCGGAACTCTGAGTTCTGATGATATAGCATCACTAGAAATCACCAATAGATTGGAAGAAATGCTTCGAAATGCAAGCAAAACAATTGACATCACTTCGAAAGTTCCATTAAATGCTGATGCCACTATGGTATCAAAGGCAATAGAAAAGGTTTGTTGATTTTCTCTTTAAATATGATGTTTTTAGGCTTGCTGTCATTGTAGGATTTTAGTGGAATATCGCACAATTTTTGCCCAATTTTATTGGAATAATGTTCATCAAGTCAGTAAGGATTGAGGTAATAGAAACGGGACATTTAGGATGCATTTTGGTTCAATTATATAGCCTAGCAGCTAAAACGATGTCAGAATTTTTTGCTCATACCCTAAGTACTTTGCTGCTCCAGTGAATAGAGCCGATTTCTTAAGAAAACAAGAATACATCAGACCTTTTGACAACGTCGTTGAATCTGATAACTTCATTATTTTTGATCGTCTCGTTATTTCCAGATACATAAAGCTGGATCGAGAGTAAATGTTGTTTCCAGCTTTGGCCAATCGTCAAAGAAGCTGCTAAATGCAATTAAAAACTCAAGAATGATGGGGAAGGGCTGGATATGGTTAGCTACAAGCGGTATGACATCAAGATTAGTTGTAGCAGATTCAAGACTAGCAAAGGCCATGGATGGGTTTCTTGGAATTGGACCTTCCTCAGGAGAAGGAAGTGTTTACCTGAACTTTATTTCAAAATGGCTTGAAAAGGATCCAGCGACATACCCAGGCATTGTTCACAAACTAGTGGTATGTCAAACATGAAATAGTTTTCAATTGAAATAGTCTCTGAAATGTTAGAAACAGGAATTTCTTTTCCTGTCTTTTCCAGTGGCGTAGCGTCAGGGTATTCAAGGTATTCACTGAATACCCTAAACTTTTCAGGAAACATAAAAAGCTGCAATGTTAATAGTCATTGAAATGGCAGGTTTAGTTGCCTTTCAGCCCTTTAGCTCTTCTAAACTTCAATATAGTGAACGCTGAAGATGCGAGCCCTTAGAAGAGAAAGAAGAACTTCATGTTAAACTTAAATCTGTCACGAATACGCAGTGAATATCTTGGACGATGTTCAACCCATCAGAATGCTCAACTTTAATCAATAAATTCCTCATCAATACTTTTATTATAAGAATAGAGTTTGTAAGAATAGTAAGGCTCAGAATCGCTGAAGCTTACGAATAATGCAAGGCTAAAGCTTCATCAAGACTTTTAATTTTTGTGCATTTGAGTTATAGTACTTTTTGTAGATTAACTTTTGCACTATCGATACAACATTTATTATTCTTTTCTACTTTTCTTTTGCTTAATGATGAAATAAAGCATCAGCAAAGATTTGAATCTATTCCTTTGATTTTTAGATGAAGCTATACCTTTGACACTTAGGAATAAGTTAAGAATAATCCTAGGCTTATAGCCAGAAAATATAAGAATAACGAAGCTCAGCATAAAGTAAGGTATTCTTATAAAAAAGTGTGCAATAGAGGAATTTTGTTATAGCATAACAGCCGTCTAATAAATTTGTTCTTGTTTTTTCAGAATCCAAGCTCTCTACCATACACTTGTCAGGTATACGATGCCATAAATGGCATTGCACTTTCGCTCTCTGATTTAATAACAAGAAAATCAGTTACTTATCAAACACGGCAGAAAGTCATACGCCTTAAGTTGTTCAAAAAGCTGAAGACTTTTACAAGCTTGGCTACAGGCTATCCAAGTTCAAGTGGAACAAAGTCTGTATACTTCGATGTTAATCAAGACGGACCGCCGTTTCTAGATATACTTAATTTGGTGGTGCGTATTTTATATTCGTACATACTCTCATTAAAAAATAATGAGTTATGGGATTCTGTCGAAATGCAAAGCCACAAAGTATGGAGTTTTTTGTTTTAAAGTTTGCCACTGTAAAAACGTAACTGCTATAGTGTGTTTTACAGGATGCGAAATGGAAGGTGGTCGGTGGATATTCAGGCAAAGTTCATCGGATATCATTCAGCCAAGATCCCACTTTTCCTGGTGGTATGGGAGTCCCAGTTGTTGGCGCTGGCAAAACTATATACAAAGTGGCAGCTTTCTTTCCAAAACATGTGAAGTTAGGCCCTCTCTCGGAGCTTGGATATTTGTGGGTGAGCAATAGACTTTTATTTCAAAGTACACCATTCATTCTTGTTGGATTGACTCTAATGAACTTCAAAAATGACTGCTCTGATATTCTGTCAAGTTTCCTTATTAGTTTGTCTACTGCAGGATATGTTCAATTTCTTGCTCAATATCTGTTTTGTATATTACCATATGCTTGATATGCCTTGCATGTTCTACTATGCTTTACGGTATTGTTTTGCTATGTTGTGCGTTGTTGTGCTATGATATACTATGTTGTATAATGTTGTACTGCATTGTGCTATATTCTGCTGTGTTGTGCTATGTTGTACCAAGTTTTGTTACTTTGAACTGTGTTGTGCCATGTTCTGCTAAATTATTCTACTATGTTATGCTATGTTGCGCTGTGGTGCACTATATTTTGCTATGTTGTACTGTGTCATACTATGCTATTCTGCTATTTTGCACCGTGTTGTGTTATGCTGTTCAATACTTTGCTATGTTTTACTGTGCTTTACTGTGCTGTACTATGCTTCACCATGCCTGCTTTGATGTACTACGATATCCTTTTTTTCTTTGTGCATAGAGTGTTTCCATCTCTTGCATAATCTTAAAACGATTTATGTTCTTCCTCCTACTTCTAATTTCACTTGCTCTATCATTGCACCCCGTCTTCAATTTAGTACTCAAAATCAAAACAACCAAAAACACTCTTTTCTTTGCGTCTTAAACATTGTCCTTCTTCAAGTATCTCATGCTTTTCAGGAGAGCGCATTGACGGCTGCTGTCGACTGGTTAAATAAGAATCAGTCATTTTCAATTGGTTTTGAGCTGGAGACATATGACAGTGGATTAGATGAACAAGAATGTGCAACAGTGGCTCAGGTAGAAATAGATCTATTCATCAAGTAAAGTAATGTAAAGAATTCTTTATACACGAAAATTACCTCTCAGCACTCACAATTTATATATATCCACTTTTGTCAATAAAAAAAATTAAAACGGGTGTAACAGCGAGTAATTTATTAATATTGTTATTCTTCTAGGGGGTCATGTTTTCCGTTATCATTTTTGATCAGCCAGTAGATGTGCTTTTAATTTATTTTCGAAACAACAAGATTATATGACTAATGTTAATGAAAGCTAATAATAGCAGAGATTATTAAGATAAAGTCTAGGTTATGATTAATTTCGTTCAGTGTTGATTAACTTCATAGAAGGTTGTGCTTACACAGATATGCGAATGAGTCCCAGGTGTACCAGCGTTCCAGCAATTAATACAAATTATCTATAATTGCTGTCCTTTTTCTTGCAGAGTCTTCCTGATGATATTGACATTGTGATTGGTGAATACCGTTCTGCCTGCACAGCGGCAATTTATAGCAAAATCGAGCATAAAATGATCCCTGTCATTTCTTATGGTGCCACAGCATCTTTGCTATCAAATAAAATGGTATATCCATACTTATTTCGAACATGCCCTTCCAACAAGTACCAAAGCAATGCCTTGAATCAACTAGTAGAAAAGCTCAAATGGGAGAAACTTGGCATCATCTCTGAGAAGAGTGTCTACGGGAGGGGGCTCTTTAAACATTTCGTAAAGAAATTGCATGATGTGGATATGTGGATAACTGCGAAGGAGGACTTCGTTCCTGGTAAAGCTGAAAGAATTACAAAGAGCATACTTTCGGTTAGTTCTTCAATCATGTGTTCGTTCAAAGCTATCTTTATCTCTAGATATAAATGGCTTTAGTGTATAACAGTAGGAAGTCAACGAATATACATTTAAAAATTTATACTTGCTAAGTTCTGCAGCCTGTTATGAATGAAGATATCTGCGCCATTTTTAGATGAATGAAGCCTATACTGGAGCTTTTTTTACATATTACTAAATTTTGTTTTTGACAGCTAAAGAGTTCTGGAACAGGAGTAAACATAGTAATTTCACAACCTTCGGATGCAGAGAGAGTCTTCCAGGAAGCCTTTGAACAGGTGAGGCATTGTCAGTCCTCGTAGCAAGATGAAGCATTCTGCTTCGTAGCAGATGAGGCATGGCGATGCATTCTGTCTCGTAACAGAAGCACAATTCAATGCTTCAAGCATTTCTACAGGCATCTCAATTCTAGACTATATTTCACAAGCCTTACATTTCTTTTTTTTCAACACGTCTATTAAGATATTTGTGGGTAGCAAGGAAATATAAAAAGCATCTTTCTGGGAGACAATCTCATCGTAAACGAGTATGAAGGTCACTTTGTTTGGTTTTACAAGAGTGGGCGATATATTTAAATTTTACCTCGGGTTCTTCCTTGTCTTCAGAGAACGACATTCGAGTCTCGACGGTGTCTAGGACGTTACCCAGTTCTAGGAAAAATTTACTGTCTAGTAGCTGGCTGCTTATACTAATGCTTTTTGACAAGATAAAGGGTGATATAAAGATGTGACAATACAAGGTTCCTAGACTAATTGGGGCTAATCTTAGGAGGTGGTGGTGAGGGCAAATCTAGGGTTTTCAAGCAAGAGTCATTTGATTAAGCTTATGACAGTCAGTCGTTGAAACTTGAGATTGAGTTGGAACTTACCCCCAAAGAGTGGTTTCTCTATAAGCAAATATACTGCCTTGGGACTTTACATGCAACATTTAGGAAACTTTATTTCCCCCCCCCCCCACTCAAATAAATCTCTGCCAATGATGACATTTAGCTGCAGAAAATTTAGAATTATGTTATCTTCACTTCTGATAGTGTAACACATCTCGCCCTCCCTTTCCAATGTTAGCAATTTTCCTTTCATATATCTATTGTAGTTAGTTTGAATAAGACTTTAGAAAATAGTTCTTCATTGGTAGCGAATGACTGGTAAAGGCTGGACGTGGTTGGGTTCAGATGGAGCTGTGTCTTCGACATTCACCAAATCACAGCACCTACGTCATGCAATGCAGGGAATGGTTGGATTCCGGCCTAAAAGTGGTTTTGGCGAATTGTATTCGAATATATTACAGCAGTGGAAGTTAGGAAGCAAAAGGCACCAGGTTAGTGGAGAAGTAATATATTAAACTTCTCTTAACTTTTCTATATATATATATATATATATATATATAT
>WIPJ01003341.1:230266-262756 GCA_018155075.1 Cassiopea andromeda | reverse complement strand
TATTTATATATATATATATATATATATATATATATATAAAAGAAGTATACAACTAGATTCCTATAAAGTTAGTGTGCGATTATTTTGCTACCTCACAGTATGTTTATAATCCAATACATACGAAGAGAATTCAATACGAACTTCTGATCTCCTCCCATTCTGTGATGTAAAATTACAAGGACTGCTACAGTGCAACATTTTCGTTGTTTGTTTAGATCAATGCTGAAAAGAAATTAGCTTTATAAATTTGTATTGTTGTTCTTAGTACTGGTGAGTATATTTTATTGTTGGTACTTGTCTCTTTAGGTTCCATACATGGCCCAAGTGATTGACTCTCTCCTGGCACCATCGTTTGCATTACATCGACTTCACTCAAAACAACGTATTACGGAGGTATGCTATGTATAAATTACAGTACTTCATGTGTTGTCAACATATTTAAAGATTCTACATTTCATTATCTGTATGCCTTTGGAGTAAAATGCACGTTTTTGCACATGAAAATTTTTTCAGCCCAATGATGAAGTTTCCTTAGCTTCGATGCGATTCCAGTATTCTTGGCAAATGTTTTGAGTTGTTTTGCGCATACACAGTTTAGTGTGAAAAACTTAGTGTGCATTTGAACTAGTGATAAATCTAAGTCAAACTCAAAAAGTAAGTTGCTAAAGAGCACATAATTCAAGTTTTAAAGACATATAAACCTGTAAACTTTATTAGGTCTCAAAAACCCAGTTTTGAACTTTCTTAACTTTTGAGCAGTCGAATACTACAATACTTGCCAAAAGCCCCTGGGACATTTTCAAATAATTATGACAAATCATAGCTTTCTCAGCGTTTCAACCATCACGCCTTGATGCAAACCCCCTTCCCCCTAAAGCAATGTTGGTCTGTTCCTGAGACACTTGGCGTTATTGTGCACGAAAAATTTTTCCGTTATCGCATTTACTCCTCCCAGTAGCCAACATTGTTTAGGGGAGAAGGGGGGTGAATGCTCCATCCAGATTAAAAATATACAAAGTGTCCCAGGACTTTTGGCGAGTATTGTACCTCCTTGCAAACCGTTTTCCTATGACAAAAAACTTGTTTAGCATTTTTGTTAAAAGTTCTAGAGGATTGTAAGATTTATGGCTTCGTGCGAGTATTATTTGATTTTCATGATCTAAGCGTGGGCTCCTTTCGTAACACTTACAATAAGGTAGTAATTAAGCACTTCTGAGACTTGCTAATAGGGCCATCACGTATAACTACTTGCGTCATGTAAATCAAAAGGAGTGATTGATTAGTTGGAAATTCCTCTTTTAAGCACTATGGCAGGCATTGTTTGGAAAACCCAAGGCCTATTAGCCATTGTTGGGATGTGATGTGAATCATTCTGTATCTTCCAGAATTACTTTTTTACCCAATGGTTTAAACCTCTAAGAAGAATGGCTAAATCTAGAATAGTTCTAGTCAGTTAAGCTTTGAGTCTCCTCGTGAGTAGGGAAGTCCTGAACAAGACTGTTTTTGAAGCTTGTAGTATATTTGAAATAGGGAGCATACAGTTTGAGTAGGGTACTTTGTGAGATGGGGTATTATATCAGTATATGCCTGAATATTGTCCTCTTAACATAGCCAAAAGCTACACCCTATTTTTAAAAACACATGAGAAACTATAATTCACATGCCCCACTACCTATTAGTATGAAAATCATGGTAATACAAAATTTTCTAGAACTATGGGACCGGTCATTGTTAATGTCAGGACTAGGGCAAAGAGATAATAGCATTGCCCTAGAAAAACATGATACCCCATTTCGTATGTTCATTGAAAATTTCACAGCCCATCAAAAAATCTCCGAAAAGATTTCATATTTCATGGTAAATTTTTTGGATAGCTATGAATAGGTTGTATTTTATACCTCACAAACCCTCAGGAAAATGCAAACTGTCACTTACATTTTGATATATATTGTTTATTGAAAAGTAAATGTAAGAAGCAAAAGAGCAAGCTAAAATTGTATGAATTTTAGTCTTGAGGTTGTAGGGATTATTTCGTTTTCTCTCCTCTATTATATCTTTCTCTGCAGTTAAAAGTCTGACACTCTAATAATTAATTATAATTTTGACTTAGTAGCCGTCCCAAAATAATGACCATGAATATTTCTATGCCCTATCTTAATCCCTTCTCCGCACAGTTCCGGGTATTATTAATGACCGGCCCTAAGTTGTGACAGGATTTTATCTTAGCCAATGCTTTCTTTTCGCAGAAAACGAAAAGAGTTGATGCTCGAAATCTAATGGCTCGAGAACTTCAAAAGATGAGAAGTCAAAAGAGTGGATTTCCCAGCGCAACTGGGACGACTTTCTATTTTGATGGGAATCAAGATTCACCTGGAATTTATGAATTAGTCAATCTTAATGTATGTACTTTGAAATTCATAAGTCTTAATGAATTATTTAGTGCTCTAATTTGCGTTACAAGAGAATTTACCTCAACTGAGGGTAAAACCTAGTGAAAGCAGTTGAATATGTGGCTTTCACAATCATTAGCCTTCCCAGTGTCATATTTAATGCCCTCTTATCGACATCATGTGGAATTCTATAGGGTCACTTGATGGCAGAATGCTCTACGGAATGTCATTGGACATGACCTGAATATGCTCATAACTCCATCATGTTAAGAAGAGCTTCTTATGCAATATATTTTGAATAACTGTTGATGGTTGGAGTATGGCCTGTTCTACAGCGGGTACTGGTCATGCATGTAGCGTCTTCTATCGATAAATCCACTAATCCACTTATCAGTGCTCTAGTTGCACTAATTCAGCAAAAAAACCAAGATGTAGTTGAAAGTTTCTTTTCAATTGATCAGAGTTAAAAACTTGAGAAAACTGCACACTTTCAAGCTAGGGACGTGTCGAAGTAAGTAGATGGGATGTCACACAACCCATGTTTTGGTCGAAACCGTCGTTAATTCGCGACTTGTTACTAGAAGCTGGCGTTGCAATCATCACCTTTTGGTAATTCTGGGAAACTTAGTAACCTGTTGGTAAATTTTATTTGCTACATCCCCACTTAAACTCCTTTGGCACCCGACTGCTTCAGACTGACTCCTAAGTATCAACAGCTCTTTAAGATTGTGCTTGCTACTTGCCAATGCAGCAAACTGCTGTCAGTGCTAGAGTAATATGTTTCTATCCACTTTTTATAGGAATAACTAACTTTTTGCCAAGCCTCAATATTCTTAATTTTTTCTGTTTTTGAGTCTAAGATAATTTTAAAATTTTCCTCAAGTGTCAAAGGTGTAGCTTCATTTGCAAATCAAGACATAAATTCAAATCTTTCTTGATGTTATGCTTCATTATAATGCAAAGCAAAAATAGAATATCATAATAAACATTTTATTTATAGTGTAAAAGTTAATCTACAAACAGCACCACAATTTAAATGCAAAAAAGTTCGAAATCTTTTTGAAGCTTGAGCCTTTCTTTATTCTTAAATTGTTATTAAATTTCAGTGATTCTGAGCCTCAATATTCTTATGAATTTCATTCTTATAAAAGAGTGTGTATGCAATATAGCCAACTGGTGCATTAAATGGGAAGGTTAGGAATGATTCGTACTCCCAGTTGCATTAATGTTTTCAAGATCCATCTAAGAATGTTCAAGATGCACTCCATTTCGTTCAATATTCCTATATACTAAACAAACGTATGACATTCATTGTTACAGTCTATATATTCCTCCAAAAACAAAACATAGGACTGCAAGAAGAGACATAAAATTTGATTTGTTTTCGTAGGGAGAGTCATGGGTGAAAGTTGGCTCGTTTTATTCAAATCAGCTGCACATAACCAGGTTTGTTATTGTTAAAACAGTTTAACTAATTAGATTAAATAACATCAGCTCTGTTTACGTCATGTTTTAAGCATTTTGCAGTTTCACCGCAATCAGCTTAAATCTATTCAGTAATTTTACTTAGGAAAGCACACTCTTTTGAATTTAGTAAGGAAATTGAAAAGCAGTTTTCTAATATACTATAGGCAGTGGTTATTTCTTGTGGATCTCAGGTGGTCAAATTCCCCCCTTTGTTAAAATTTGTGTGTTCATCATACTTTTCAAAGTGTTTTCCATATTATTACTATTATGAACTTTGCACTTCTAGATGTTTGTTGAGTTCTTTCTAACTGTTCATTACGCAAGAGGTTGATTAGACTAAATTATCATATATGTACCTTTGAAAATGTAGTTGTGTCGGAAAAACTTTTCGGCTCGGGCACAGTTTGACTAAACCGGCTCATGAACTCTAGAAAGCTTAAATTGGTGGGCAGAGACACTGAAAAAGCTGGAAATTTCTAAAAAATCCACTGTTTTTAAGTCAGTTCTTTCATATATACATTGTCAAGTTCTCCATATCCAGAATTTTAACACTTTATACACTTCATGGAGCCTTCCCTTCGGGCATTCGCCCAAATGATCCCACCAGCCAGTCCGCCTCTGTCATAGTTTTTCATTTCACTTTTGTGTCTTTCTTCCATTTTATCGTTGTGAAAGCAGGAATATTTGCTTTTGCTAGAAATATCGTTTGGCCTGGTGGCACCGTGGATACTCCACCGTCAAATCAGCCGCTGTAAGTTGCTTTCATTTCATCCATACATACGATTTTATATTTTATTTTTATTTATATGCTACCTAGCTATGCGAGCATAAGATGTTAATCTTTTTTACATTCAATGTACAATGAAGGCAAAACCTGCAGTTAAGATAACTTTTCTGCCATGTTCGCCGCCACTTTGATCAGATCTCCAATTCGTAAGTCTCATGTCTCTTTTCAACAATGTTTTTCATATTTAGCAATGATGCTTCGGATAGCTTATATCGGTCATTGATTGCCCATTTGTAAATCTGCCTGCAAATATCTAGCCTCTCATTAGAACATGAAAGATATACCTCGCCTTTATCTTTGCACGCAATTGATTTCAAGTGTTGTGAGAGGAGAGTTTGCATGAAGAACATCTGTTTGATGAACTAGAGGCAAGGGGTCTATGTTTTTCAACAAAGGGACATGTCATTAATTCTTCCAGGAGAGGGAGTGGTAAACATGTAGGAGGGGGCGACATTTTACCCATTCGGAGGGAGGGGAGGTGGAAATTGAAGAGCATTTTTAAAATGGGTGCAAAGCTTCTTCTGACGTGTTGGAGAGGGAGTAAAAATTTCAACGTGAATCTGAGAGGGAGTGTGAAAATTCTATCAAATATGTGAGAATGTCTTCAATTCCCTCTCCGCAAGTACTTGATTACCCGTGCCTTAAAGCTTCTATCGCAGATAGGCATACACAGTATCTATATAGAGCTATTCGTAACATTGAAGATGTGTCTTTCTTTGTAAACAGAGACGACGATAAAGTACCAGTCATTGCTGGAAAAGCTAAAGAGCTAGATGGTGCTTTGCTTGCTGTTGCTATCATCTTTGGAGTATTTGGTGCTTTAGTTCTTGGGTTCATGGCTTACATTATACATCGAGTAAAGCATAGGCACCTTTACATGCAGGTAATTTTACACATTAATTTCAATACTCTTTATAATGTCACTTCGAGTCTACGCATAACTGTAGAATGCTCGCTGCGAAATGCAGCCCTAGATGATAGTATAATGTCATATAGCAACCAGATTAAGAGCATCAAAATACGTTATAGTTTTTATTATACCATTTGGTAGGCACCCGAAGCTGGAGGGGAATAGCACTTCTACTTATATGCAACTCCAGTGAATTATTGGGGGGCATTGCCTTTATGCTTCCGATGTTTCTCGGCCTGCTTGTTCTCCCTCCGCATTTCCCAGTAACTTTCAGCACAGCGTGACGTTCATTTGAAGATACCTTTTGATGTGGTTGTCAGCTACTAGCAAGAGTTGGAATCACATTTGGAGGTTCGAGTAGTTTTCTTGTCTGTGAGGGCCGCAGGGAATTACTTTATGTAGAACAGAGTAGGGAGGAGGGTTTCTTGCTTGGGCAATGCAGTGCCTTGGAATTAGATGGTATAGATAGGGCTACCAAGGAGGGCAGGGGGAAAATTGCCCAGAACCTCAAGGTATGAGGAGCCTCATAAGCCTTTGGGTCTCAAGATCAAGGGAGCTCACGCAGTAAGACAAGCATGTTTCTAAGTTTAGTACAAAGAAATTAAATTTTGCTGCTCGCTTCACTCGGAGGGGGTCTTTCGTTTCTCCTTTGCCCCAAGGCTTCTAAAACTTCTCTACGGCTTTGGATGCAACTGTCATAAGTTCTTTACGTTTGTCTTTGATAATGGCAGTTTGACTCATTTCTCTGTCTTGATTTCTAGAGTGATGTTTCAAATGGAGGCCTATTTTCTGTCCTATATGGACACAGGCAGAGTACTGGGGACTATCCTCGACCAGACGTGAGTCCCACAACCAATGGACACATTAAAGTAGAAACAGAATCTGAGTTAAAAGAAGAAAGTGAAACGTGACGGCTTGTTGTGCTAAAATTGCTGCTGTTTGACAAAAGCAATGTTCTCTCAAAACTCGAAGAATCTATGCGTTTATAAATGCAATTTCTGAGCGACAACGAGACTGAGCTCAATTTCGTGTGGATCTTTCAAAATGGAGATGTAGAAGCAGCTGTGAATAGCATTTTTCCTCCGGCTTCTCACTTTGACAATAGTCAATTGCTACAGATTTCTTTCCGAGAAAAACTGAGATGCAATGAAAAGAGGAAGTCTTAATATTCCACTTAGGAATAAATTGAAGAAATGCACTTTCGTTTTTACATCGATTGTTTTAGCTTTTAATATCTAGGAATTAGTGAAGAGATATAATGCATCTTGCAACTGGCCTAAGCAGAGATTTCACCACTTTTTTCCCATCGAAGCTTGCCATTTATTAATTGCCATGGTTTTCAAGCAGTTTGAAGTTAAACATGGTGTGATTGATACAATATCGAATTCTATCCATTTTGAAAATGAACCTTGGTACTAGATTAACTGGTATTACCCTGGGCCTTCGGTGTTGAGATATTTGAAGACAAGGTGATTCCGTTACGATAACTTAGTGAAATCTCTACTTGAACATTTATTTTTAGACTTGAGTAGTTTGGAAATTTTATAGAATTTGTAAAGAAGGTAATAATTGAGTGGAGCATTTGAATCCTAATGAAGATAATTTATCGTAGTTTATTGTACATAGAGAATTTAAATCCAGTTGTGTTTTGTTTATTAAATTAGATGAAGGTCATGTTAATGCAATTCTAGTAACTTTATCATTTATCTGCTTGATCAAAAGTGTGCTGGTAATAAGGGAGTAGCTCTAGCAAACTACAAGGTTCAGGAGGCACTCAGCATCGTAGTATACAGGGACGTCAGTCCAAAAGTCATACATGACCCCCCAAAAATATCGGCTCATATAGGACAAAACCCTGAAATATCAGCATTCTTTTTACAAGAAACCACAAAGTAGCAATATCAGCAAACTCTTATGAAGATCAGTGGGTTATTCAAGATGCTACGAAAGCAAATTGGAGGAAAATAGATCAGCAGCTTGGCCCAGTTTGCAGATGGAAATGCAAAAACATAAAATATTTAGAAGTTAAGTACCTAAAAGTATCAGACCTCAGTTTGCATACTTTCATAACCCAGAAAAAACTGAGTGCCTCCCTGGGCTATAAGGACGTGCTTCAAAGGGCTACAAGGATTATCATAGCCAGAGAAAGAAATTCTGTAAGCATATCATCAAACTTTTCACTTCTGTGTGTAGACTGTTTTTGGCTTGTATTCTAGGAACCATTATGGGAATTACCCCCCCCCCCAATCCTTTTGGCGCATTTCAGGTCCTGTACCCCCAAACTTAAATTCTAGGTTCAACTCTGGGTATCTAGGTTTCCACGGTTTATGTTGTAGGCAAAGAAAGACGCAAGCTTTGGTTGAATATTACTAAGAAGCACGTGAGATTATCATATACCTTCCTCAAGCAATAAATTCCCAACGCATGCGTCATTGGCGCAATGGTGTGATAGTTGTTTTTGTTTTCATACTATTCAACAAAAGACCATATGTCATAAAGTAAATGATTTAAGCACTCGTTAAAGTCATGAATTTGTCCTGCTGGGGCCGTTATATATAAATTAATGGCATAGCACCTGTTTAAAGCAATTCTTAGTGTTGGTGTTTCTTATAATGAGGAAAAACCTAAATTCTTTCAAAAGCTTTCCTTTCTTCTGAAGCGATAATTACAGGCAAACAATAAGCAACAACAACAACAATGATTAAGTGATTCCTACACTGGCACCCGTAGGTGCGTATTATGTGAGTATTGGGGAGTGTCACCCCCAAATATTATCAGTCAGTCCACTCTTGACGTCACCAAGTGATAACGTCATAACAATATGCTTCTAAAATTTTTAAATTTTGACTTCATGAGTTGAAAGGGTCTGTTTGTGGAACTTTATTTTAATGCAATCTCCATTTTTATAAGAATATCTAACTTTTTATCGAAGTTCAATATTTTTCTGATTTTGAGCCGAGAGTAATTCTTAGACTACACGTTTTTTTTATAAGAAACAATTCTGCAAGAAGCATGAAGCTGAAATTATGCAAAAGAAACATTTAACAAACAGGCAGGCTGAGTGCCAAATAACAACTTTCAAAATCTCATTTTACAAGACTAGCAAGATAATAGAATGAAAATCCATTACATGCCTCACAAAACCTGAGCATCCTTTTTCTTACATCACAATTGCCTAATTTGGGTTGTGATTGTCATGGAAGTCTTTAAATTTAAGAAAAGCTTAAGAAACATATAAGGCTGGATTTGAAGAAAAGTTACGAAGCAGCCAGGCTGAAGCCAGTGAAATTATTTCTTATAAAAAATGCATATTTGTAATTGCCAATGGTGAAACTTCGGCTAATATTTTAAGGACAACATCATAAAATCAAGGAAGAATTTATATCTTGCATCGAAAATGCAAAAGTATATCTGAAAGTAATGTTATAACTTGGGTAAAAAAGAATTATTATATCTTGATGAGGTTTGAGCCTCGCATTATTCTTAAATCATTCTTGAATTTTATAGAGCCTCAATATTCTTGTAAACTTCATTCCTATATAGAAAGAGTGTAGGTTAAAGGTCTAATGAAATGGCGCCATTTGAATCTGGGAGGTTTGTCGTTGAAGAGATTGTATTTTTGACTCTACTCCTAGGCGAATTTGATTTGCTTTTTTTCAAAACTTAAAGCCAAACTAACCATATTCTAACAATATCTATTTTGTAACTTCACGCTTTATTACTCTAGTTGTTGCCATACATATCATACAATATTCATCTGGTTGCGTATTATAAAATACAATGGAGGAAGTCAGAGAACCAGTGATGCCGGAGAGGGGAGCAGAAGGTAGCAAGTGCCCCTCCTGGCCTTCGTTAGGGGGAGCAGGGGGAGACTAAGTGTCCTTCTTGAAATGCAATAGAATCTCATTTTAGACATTGATATTACACAAAGGAGAGCAAATAAGCTATATAAACAAGCAAAATATGATTGGAAGAGAGAGCTATTTCTACAGTGTAAAATATAGCTCTTGCTAAAGGATGGAACGAAAACATCCCAAGGAGATCTCCCAGAATTGATAGCATAGTCCTAGAGTTGATAACATATACATTGAGATTTTTTCTGCATGTCTGGCTGGATTATTGCTTGAAACAACTTGTTATGTTCAGCATAATACAGGAGATGCCCACGCTAGGCAATGTCCCAAAGAGGTGTCCATGCAAGTAGGAACCCTTCCGCCCTTATGGCCCCCTTGCCCCACTATTGTTCCAGTGTGCCTGTAGAGAAGTAGAAGGTCGGTCCAGTGCATTCACACACTCCAACACATCTAGCATGCATCCCTGCTCCCTCTTTTTGAGTAGGAGAACTCTCTTTCTTGAGTTTCACTTTACCTCTAAAATGTTGAGTGAAAGAGAAAATCGTGGGAGTAGATAAAAGTGACAGCGAAAGACTTTCCTAGAGAATTTAGCAGCATGTTTTTCCATGGGCTGATCTAACGGTTTTCTAATTCCCATTAACGCCGATAACGAAATATCTTTAAGGGCAATATAAAATTTTCAGTAATTTAATGGTCTACCCACAATAATTTAAACCATTTAATTAATATTAGTCATTTTCAAAAATAATTACTGACGAGATCAAAGTCCTCTGCCATTTTTAGTTTGATCAATGGAAATAGCACCCTGATAACTGGAATTACCTCATCAGATAAGAACACGAACAGGCTCAATTCAACATTGTAGGTTCTTAGATGCGAGTTTTTACTGTATTCTAAATTTTTCTTATTTTGAACCTGGGACTATTCTTCACTCTTTTTAAGTACCAAAGGTCTAGCTTCACCTGAAAATCAAAGGAATACATTTAATTCTTTGATAATATTTTACTTCATCAAAAATCAAATGAAGTTCCAGTCTTCATTTTTTAATTATTATTCTTAAATTTCAGCGACTCTGAGCCTTAATATGCTTATATCATGTATTATAAAAAGAGTGTACTACCATTGCCAGAAAAACTCAGAGAAAAGATTTTTGTCTCTTTCCAACAGGGGGCTAGCATGCTTCAATGGGGAATTATAGACCGCTAGCCCAACCCTATTGCAACACCTGTTTAGATAGTTGAAGAATTCAATGAGTGAGTTAGCGTTCTTCCCACGAAACACGAAACCTCTAAAACAACCTTACCTGTGTCATATTTCAACTTTGAGAGTGAAACTACGCCCATTATCTCTCACTTTTGTTTTCGATGTGAATGACACTGATGACGTAAGGTTAATGATACCCACCAACTCGTTATATCTATCAAGTTGGCAACCAGACATCAAGGTGGCTTTGTTATATTCAGGAATTTCTTATTTATCTAATCTTGTTTGCCGAAAATATCTACCCGGAGTTGAGCGTTGTTAACCATCCACTTCACCTGCTCATTGTGTCAAAGTGTGCTGAGGGAATTTACATGCAAATTTGGCGTTGTTTGGGTGGAGAGCAGCTGTTATTTTGTGCAAGCCGCGGAATATATTAGGCCGGCTAGAGCTGATAGCATACACATTGAGATTTTTTCTACATATCTGGCTGGAATATTGCTGGAAACAACTGGTTATATTCAAGATTGTTCATTATTTACTGATATCAGTAAGAGTGGAGTCACGAAGCCAGCTTAAAGCCAAAGATCTAACGATCTGGTGGAAATGTCAACAATTTAAGTAAGTTTAATTAAGATATTTTAGGAGCTTTGAGTAAAAGAAGGGGCAATTTATCTCATTACACTGACATTCTGTTTAAAATATTTTGCAAAAGCTCAGTATTTCAAAGTCTTAGCTCAAAACTGAGAATAACAAAGAATTCTTCTCGTGAAATGAAAACATAAGATACGCATGTGATTTTTATAGAATTTTCACCTCCATAGTTCGGCAAAATCACATGTTTTGAAAACATGCCGAAAAGAACTGACAATATTTTAAATGACTCCATGAGAAAGCTCTTCTCGACTTTAAAAGCTGTTTTTCTTTTGTAGGTATGGGACAAGTTGTACGCTTTGTCGTGAAATGAGACAGGTACTTTTTGTCGGACGCTTGCGAGACAAAAGTGTTCAGTAGAAAATCACGTTTAAGTATTAGTGCATTGTCATCCACCGTGTATAATTAGTTATTGTGATAAGTTACCTGCTTCCGAGGGGAAGATTTTACTCCGCAGTAGTTAATAATGTTTCCGTACTTTGGAGAAAGCAGCTGTTTTCCAAGGATTCGCTTGAAATCTGCCAGCAAAACACCAAAGAATCCAAATCCAAGAGGACAACGAAAGCGGATAATCTCTGAACCGATGCCTATTGCAAACAGCTCACCAGTAGTGGATAAACTGCTCGGTTTTAACGGCAATAACAACTTATCCATGTTTTCCGATGTCGGCAGCTTCTCCGAAAGCCCATGCCACCGAGGATTCAATCGCCTTTATATTTCAGAGACATCAAGTACGATAACTGAATACCAAAACAACGATGACTGTGCTCTCGATGACTCGGTGTTTGTGACCCCGCGAAAGGAAGACGCAAGACGCAACAGTGTTTGCGCCGTCGTACCACCAAAGCCTCCTCGTATGAGACAAAAGCGAACATTCATTTGTCAAAACCGAGGATGTGGAAAGGCCGAAATATTGCTAGGTAGAATTCAGGTAGCTTTGAAGTCGTGTAGCTTCTGCTTTACTCATTACTGTTCGGCAAAGTGCCAAAATGAGAATTTTAAGGAGCATATGAAAGTGTGTTTTTATGGACAAATCGATGCAAATCTCACTAACTTAGCCCGTATGCTTGGTGAAAGCAATATTAATGCTCATTTGTCAAGGATGGCTTACGATGGATATATAGAAAGAGGAAAAGGCTGCTTATTTATGATCTTTTCATCGAAGGAAGAATTGGAGGAGTTGGTAAATAAAAAGACATTGACATCAAAACAACAACCATTGTACTCGTCAGTTGCCGATGTGGAACGAAGATGCGTACAGAATAAATATCGCCAGAAATTACTGAGGACAATCTCGGCTTATGAGCCTGCTATACAGTTTGTTGTGAACGTCGCCATAGTTGTCGGGCGACGCATACCGAATAATCCAGTTCCGAGGACTAGAGATGTAACTGTTCGTAAAATTGAGCTGGTTAACTTGCACGCAGACATCCGACTGAAGCCAAAAGGACTTCTAATGGTAAAAGAATGCCTACCCCTGTTAAATAATGCATTCGACTTGGAAAAATCTAAGGATTGCAGAAGGAAATCTTTGTAACAACTAAAGTTGGTAGTGTAAAGTAGTAGAATCTATTGAGAGGGCAATACTCTGGATTTTGCATCATTACGGGGCTGTTCAATCATGACGTCAGGCCTATCTCAGTGGTAGTTCTACACGTTTTTCGTGATTTAGAGCGTGATGATGGGGCATGGATGGTTTAAAAATGGCAATTTCAGCTTGATGTAATTATTGAACAGCCCCTAATACCGGGAGCATTGTAGGTTCTTTTCTAACAAAAATCTACTTAGCATGGACAAAGCTTCATTTGGCTCAAAATGTCATTTAGTTTCATTCATAAGGCTACGTCATGCATGTTATTGGTGCCGAGAGCACAAAATATAGTATTTGAAATCGAGGCTGGGGTGCTAAGCCGGATAAGAGGCAGCTAATTAAAAGTTCCTGATGCCATCAATGAAGCACCAATGGGCGTAGGAGAAATTCAGTTTTGTGAGAGTTGTAAGCTTTCTACCTGATTAAAAAGGCAAAGTAAAACGGAGTCAGCATTTTGTAACAAGGGATATAGATCTGCTCATATGTAATTTTAGCAAATTATTGCTTTTTCTGAAAAATTTTTCCCTACTGAAATGGTCACCTCCTAACTGTGGGTCTGCAGCCCTCCAGAAACCCACTCGCTATTCATATAATAGGATTTAGCTAGTGTATTACAATTTCAACCATACAGGAGTAAACTTAGAAGTTGATGACAATATTAATAACCTGTGATATCTTTGCAGCCCCACAATGAATAATTTTGGTTAGGCCAAACTGTTTCAGGCAATTTAGTTTGATAGCTCTTCTATTATAAAAGTGGTTTCGGCGTTGAAGTAAAGTAATAGATTCTGTTGAATAAAATGGGCAAAATATTAAACTAGACATTTAACTTGAATCTATTGAAATGATTAGTGAATATTCAATTAACACTTGCATTGTTTCTCTCAACATCTCAAAACTTTGTGCAATTGAATCACTTTTGAAGTTTATCTTTAATTGCACATGTGGACCATGACAAAGTACATCGTGAATCTTTGTAAGATCAAATCTAGCTTTACTACGTAGCTCAATGTGAAACAAACACACTGTGTGGTGCAGGAAAATTCACATTTTATGAAGTAGCAATTTTGTGAAGTGAAGCAGAAATAAATCAGCGAAAATTATCCCTCAATTTTCTAGTTACTAAAACAAGTAAAAAGTGAGGTCTCACTATAGAGCATAAAAGATTACGTCCCATTTCACTGCATTTGAAGCTTGTACCAACTCTATGCGTTGGTACAGTCCTTTTTTGGCATAAATGGTAGAAAAATATCCCAACACCAGTTTGCTTTGGATCGAATATTTTGCCATGATGCCTAATTTCATTATCTAAATCAAAGACTGTTTTGTTTATTGTAGAAAATTAATTAGATACACCTTAATTCCTCAACGCTTTAGCTCTATTGATAAAATCAAATAGATGGGTAATTGTAAGGAAGGAAGGTTCCAAAAGTAAGAATTCCCCAGGTAATTGCAGTTGGTGGTGGCATTGTCTCTGGTGCACGACATTCTATTCCCCAAATGCGAAAAGAACCTTATACTCAGCTCTACAACCAATCCGGTGCCAACTTTTTTTAGAATTTTTAGAATTATAAAATTGAACAATTGTTGTTTAATCAAGCATTGCCATGTGCTTTTAAACTTGATGCTGTCCAAGATTTACGTATGCAAGCTTGCACGAGGGCACATTCGCACGACATTTTGAGCAAGATTGAAGGCGATTCGATATACGGGGGTGAGTTTCCCTTTCATTTTAACAGCTAAGATACTAAGCAAGCTCGATTGGCAAGATTTAATCAGCATGACAAATAGGCCAATTCTACTCCTCAAAGCAAAGCTTTAGCTTTTCAGTTCGATAGCGAGTTTGCGTGTGCACTATTTACGTGATAGCCGCTTCTTCAGGATGAGGGAATTGATTTCGGCGCCAATGTTTCTTCTTAAGTATGTTAAATTAAACATCAAGCTTATTGTCGTAGTGTAGAATATTTAGAGGTGAGAAATTGACCTTGTAAATGAAGCAAAACTTTCCATAGAGCTTTTCAACTCTGCAAGGCAGAGTTAGTGGGAGAGTTCCATTCTTGTCTAGATTCTGGAAGTGAAGAGTGCCTCAAGAAATTCTTTCATTGCTTGTATAGTTCTCATGGAACTGCACGATGATAAAGATGACGGTGGTACCCAGGGCAACGAGAAGAAATGTGGAGCACTGGTCAAAATTGAGCAAAGTGGGGTGAGAAGAAAGTTGTTTCAAGATGATGGAACAGATGCACCAGGAGCATATCAAGATTTTATTACAATGAACATATGTGAACAAGGAACGCAAATGTGCAATAGAAATTGGAGCCGAGAGCTCAAGCCTGAAGCTAAACACGAAAGCACATATAATAAAGAAGGAAAGGTTTGGATTTTGCAAAAATGCTATTTAATTCTGCATCATACAACTACAAAAACTCAGGCCGTGCCAAATGTACCAAATTATTGCAATTCGTTCTTCATGCTGCCCTTTTCCAACTATCTTTCTCATGCTAGTTTTCATATAAAGGTACATTATAAATGAATTCTGAGCTTTGCTTATGTTGCAAATTTTCAATAAAACCTTACAAGGGATGGACTTACAGGCGCGATAGGGGTACGACACCCCTAAAGCTCTGCTTTTTGTTGGTACATTTTTCATGCTACTTTTCATAAAGTGATATAATGAATAAACTCTGAAATATGTTTATATGACGCATTCTCAATTACAAATTCAAAGGGGTGGATTTACAAGCGCATTAGGGGTACCGTACTCATAAAACTCTACCTTTTGTTGGTAAGTGACTATTCCGTTACAAAAAACGGCATGCTGGCTTGGTTATTCAACTTTAAGAAGCTACTTTTTTTAACTAGATACAAAGCTAATTCAGAAGCTGGAAAGAGCATAACTTATGATGCTTCCTAGCAAGCATGAAAAGAAACTTACAGTTCAAAGCAAGAGTTTCAAACTAAATTCCCTCAAAGTAATATTTTGCGGCCTCCCCCAAAGAAGCAGTGGACCCCACAGGACCCCTTAACCGGTTATTGCTCTTGTCGGGGTTATGGCTTTTAGCCACATCCCTTTTGTGGCTCAGTCATAGAAACAGCGTCTAGTGCCCCCTAGGTAAATTGAATTAAAGTTTACTTCAGCACCTCCACACAAACCGTCGTCGATCCACCCCACAGTCCGGAAAAACCCGCATAAAAGAAACTACTTTTATAAAAACCTTGAGGCTGAAATTTCATCTTTTGAACCCCCTTAAATAAGAATTCAAAGGGTTTGAAGTGGGGGTGGTTCTTATATAAAGAATTTCATGCTGTTGATTTAAAAAAAGCCTTGAGTAGAAATGTTCAAAGGCTGTCTGTGCTTTTCAAGTTACACAACTTATGATAAGATTGTTATACAAGAATTCTGCCTTTAAAGTGTTCTCAGGAAGCATGAAAATTTTTGTGCTCAAACCAATGTAAATGCATGCAAAGCATGTGGTGTATATAAGAACCTTGTTAAAAACCTAACATGCTGGAATTAAGAATACCAATCCACTAATTAAAACCCTACTCAGGCTGTTCACGAAAAATTTAGGTACTTTTATGCAATTTTCTACTGTGTTGCATGTAATAGCACGAAATATCATTCTGTTACTAGCTAATTTACTTCATTCTAGACTACAGTAATTCGTTCTTTCTCTGATTCTAGGATATCTCTGTGCTGGTTATCAGCAGCCATAAAGATGTAAGGTTGATGAAGATGATTGAAAGCCAAACAAAAGTCACTGTCAACAATTCGATATTGCCATGTGACGTCTCCCATTCCTTCCCTGAATCAGCCTATCGTCTTGCAACCATAAAGAGTTTTTCGCTCATACTTTTGGATCTGAACAATGACTATGTTGAGAATTCTCTCAAGATCTCCCAATCCATCAGGTTCTTCAAACTTTTTAATTATGTATGTGAATGTCGCAACCACTGCAATCACTTCGATTATACTTAGATTTCAGTAGAAAGTAAAAAATAGTGTTTATATCAGAAAACAACGATACACACATGAATAGGACCAATTCTTTTGTGACGACCTGCAACAAAGAATAAGAGAATAAGATAGCATGTAAAAATTACACTTCACATGTGGGTATCTGGCACGGTGGACCACGAGGACTTCCATCCGAGGCATAGTTATCAACAAGAGGCTAATATGAGATTCTGCCATGTGTTTTCATATAGTACTACACGTCTTTTCATTAGAAACAAGCTCTCTGACTTCAACCTGGATGTTTCTTAATATTTCACCAAATCCATTAAATTTTAAAGACTTCCCACGGCAATAGCAACGCATATTAGGCAATTGTCAGGCAAGAAAAAGGATGTTCAGGTTTTGTGAGGCATGTCAATGATGTTGTTTCTATTTCATTCCTGTTTGATCAAAACATTTTCTTTTAGAAACAGTTCTATCAAGTTATTATTTAAAACTCAGCACGCCTATGCTTCTTAAATGTTTCTTAGTTTCTGCCTAATTTCAGCTTCATGTTTCTTACAGACATAATTCTTTTAGAAAAACTTGTATCAATCTTAGAAACAATTTATTGTCACTTAAAACTGTTTTGGTCTCCTATTTAGCTATGCTTTGTGACACGCCTTTGCACCTTTCAGAGCTTCAAGTGTGACAAACAGCTCAACTCCAATTATTGCCTTTAGGCATGCGGATGTGATTAAAGGTAAAGTTTGATATCTATATCCCAAAGAAAAAGTTACAAAGTTTTGTGATAATTCTAAACATTTGAAATTTCTACATCTATATGACTCGAACAGCTATTTTAAATGATAAAATCTTTGAACATACTACAACTTGTATTAGTAACATGTGTACAACATGTACAACATGTGTAGTAATTATAGAAAAATTACTTCAAAAATTACTTGAAATTGCTTTAAATTTTAGGAAACTCTAAGCCACTTTCCAATTGGAAATTATATAGGTTGCAATTTCCGATTGGAAAACGGTCGAAGTGTCCTAAAAGTGTTCAGAAAGTCAAACCCAAAGGAACTGCTGCCAGGATGTCTTGGTCACTGATAATGTCACACTCTTTCATCTTCAAGTCTAAATTGTGCTTTTTAAGAAGAAAATCGTGTTTATTTTCCATCATTTTGAGTTGATATGAAATTGATCAATACCTCAGAATATCTCTGATATCACAATATTATTCATTTTGCAGACGAAATTTGGAAGAAAAATGGTGTAACAGAAGTAGTTTATGGACCCTTGTACCATTCAGCTGTTGACCAAATATGTGACAAATACTTGAACTGGTTCACACAAAGAGGTTTCTATTGCACTGAATACATTTCTGTATTTCCATCATTTTGCGACAAATAAATAATTTTACTCCATTGACAACGTGTGAGGTAGTTTTTATTTCAAGACGCGTTACGAAGAGTAATTCAGAGTATTTGATGCGATGCCTAATTCTATGCGCCCTCACAGCAGAGTATCTGCACGTTGAAAAATTTCAAGTAACAGCTCAATGGGCTAAGGGCAGACAGATAATTTAAACTAAAGGCTTTTGCAAGAAAAGATTTTGTAATAAATTGGTGCCCAAAAGGTCAAAATCGTAAGGAAATCTTAAAAATGTCACAAAGCAAAAGTTCCAAAGCTCAGTTTCTTTGCTTTCCAAAAGTTGATGTTCCCTCATTCTTACTTTCAAAATTTTAAGCATAGAATTAGAATTTGATAAGCTTTCTTCAGTTGACAGTCATTGGGTAGGAAATAACCAGCCACTGGAATGGTGCATTCAAGGATATAATAGTCCCGTTTACTTGCTAACCTGCGTGATATTTGGATAACAAGGCTACAGCGTGAATAGTAAAGGACTCCTCATGACTGGGAAGGTGATAGTGTCAACTATAGCTATTACAACCAAAAATATCGGTTTTGCGAAAGATTCCCATGTTCTCTTCAACTCTACTGGTCTAAAAGCGCTCCATATCATCTGATTTATAGACTATTCTGAAGAAGAGGACCAGAATAGCATACACTTGACCGCATCAACAACACAAAGGCAAGATGAGTTCAAGGTTCCATCTGTTCCAGCAACAAACAAATTTGCAACTGAGTGGTATGTGTGCAACATTCTCCCTAACCATCCAGTACAAACTTTGGATTAATTAAAGTAACAAAATGAGTCTTACAGAAGACCAATGACCACTTATATCTACACCGAGGGGTGGATCCAGAGCTGGATTATTAGGGGGCATCTGATTCATTGTAGTATCTTTTTCATGCAAGAAACTTCTTGCTATCGTTGTTTGCTATATAAAATATTACGGCTTGGAAGAGGTAATGGCCCCCCTAGGCCCCTTGTCTGTACCAGTATCATTATTCTAAAAGATACTATAAATCGTTTTAGAATTCCTGTGTAAATCGAGGTAGAACGTAAGACTTTTGTCAGGACTCAAGACTTTTATCAGGACTCAAGACTTTTATCAGGACTCAGGACTTATCAAGATTCGTGTTGCTAGCTGCATTGCATTTAATGCAAGCATTCCGAAGTAGCTTACCTGTTAGACCATATGAAAAACTATAACGATGAATATTCTATTATGACAGAAATAAGTATTATACAATTACTCTCATAATTAGGATCTAGTGAGTTAATTTTGTCAAGTACTATTCTCTCTCTTTGGTACCAGACAATAGTGTCACGTCAACACTTGCATAACTTTTTTCCTCTCCTTTGCTTGGGTTCCTAATGAATGAAGTATTCTTCCAGATAAAGACCCATATTTGGCTGCTATACCTTTGATTAGAATCAGCGATGTGCCTTGAGAGGGCTTGGAGGGCTTCATACTCTTCAAATATGTTTGAAATTGAAAAAAGTTGGTCAAAAAGTCGGCCATACTGCAAGAGAGTTGGTCACATTGTTTTCTGTGACCTTTATTCAGTAACTGCAGTTGATCAAATGGTCGCAGTATTTTTCCTCCCCCCAATAAAAGGCGTTTCGGCACATCTCTGATTAGAATTCACTTACCCACCAACATGGGAGTAGCAGGACTTCAAATTTAGGGGATTGTAAAATTTCTGCCTGAATGACTAAGACGATCCGGAGAGCAGTCAGAAAAGTTGCCCATATTTCATTTTGCTTTCTCAGAAAAATTCCCCGAATGTAGCAGATTTCTTCCCAATTAAATGGGGCTGCAGCCCCCCTGCCACCCCCTCTTCTACGCTTATGCCCACCAAATATATTTCTTTTAGCAGCATTGAAACTGCAGCTTCAAAGACTACATGGACAGCAAGTCGGAATGAGAGTCCAATTCAAGCTTGCGATTCGACAGATCAAATCACTCCCTACTGTGAGATAGATGCTTCTGGTGGAACGGTCCAAGTGCAAGACGAGAGTTGCTCAACCTATGAAAATGACAAGAATCCTTGTTCTCAAGGAGGAACATTCTCATCTTGTCCAACTAACTGTTTAATGCCTTTATCTGTGACGACAGTATCAAGGCAAATGCCAATGGACAGTGCTGTTGGATGCAATAGTAATGTGGCTCAGATTGATACAAATGGAGTAAAAACCAGTCAACCTGGATGGAATTTTATACAACAAATATTAGATTTGCACCAAAATGTTCAAAAAGGTACTTAATGTTGCTCCCTAACTAATTAAACAGTCCTGCATGAAATCCTTCTTCATTTCATTTCACTAGCTCAACCAATGCACCATTGTGTGCAACTTTGCATTTGAAGTCTGGTCATGATGCATAAAATGCAGCTATTGTTAGGTTCCTTCTATCAGTTTGACCATAGAGCACACGTTTTTGTCTTCGTTTGTCTCCTGTCGCATTCTATTTAGCGGTCCAGTGATCTTCTGAGCTTATTAACCCATTTTTTTATAATAGCCCTCCAGATTGGTCTGTTGGATGAAAATCTTGGTCATAAATTTGTACCAATATTAAAGTTTCTCAAACCAAAGTATAGCTATACCTTGCTTATAGCAGTAGCAAGCAAATGGACGAGATTATGGGCAGTTGTAGTTATTTCAATTTCGGATGCGTAACAAAGAATGGCACCGTTGTCTTGCAGTAGGGCCAAAATCACTTCACCTCTTCATTTTAGTGTGGTTATGTCCCTCCACACCCCCTACAGAAACATGTCTTAGGCTGAAAGGAGGCGGTGCAGAAGTGGCACAAGAAAAAGGGCTGAAAGCAGCTCTAGACTTAGTTGTAATCAAAATCTAACTGCCAACTTCAATATTACATTTGCAGATAATGATCAGAAATCAAAGCAAGTAATACATCCTTTGGATGGTAGCACACTAGCTGGGACAAAACATGTTTCATCACAGTCTCCTGTGACTGCTTATCCAGTTGCTGCACAATACTCAACAATGATGAAAAATTACCCTGGGGCATCCATGCTGCAGTCACAAATGCCACAGAATACCGGCTATATGGTTAGTGGGACACCTGAAACAGGGAATATGAAGCTATCTTTGATACCAGATGAATACGCTAAGCACAGCAATAAAGAGCGAGAGAGAAGGTTCTTCAGTTATTAATTTACCCTCCAATCCGGAATAGAAGGGAGATGGTAATAGTTGGAGGGGTTGGAAAAAGTCTTAAGTAAGTAGCCGGGCTGGGGTGGGGGTCGCAATAAACGAGGGGACTGGTAAAAGGTCCTAGAAACACAGCTCTTTACATACTTGCCAACATACTAAAATGGTTTCCATCATCCTCTCCCAATACCACCATCATTGGTATGGTTTGCAGCTCAGTTGTCAATGCTTTTGATGGCATTTTCTCTCTTTTTATCCGCTTAACTAGCAACGTAAATTCTAAGTCTGAGTTGGAGGATGCGATCTTGGATAAAAATAGATAAACAGGCGAGTTGCAATAAGAATGTCATAGTGTACATTTTTCAAAAATATTGGACGGAGGACGTCTATTCCGGACTTGGGAGTATTTACTTTAGTTTAACGATCTTTCAAACCTAGATTAAACTTCTACCTTAGCCTAGGCATAGGAATGTAGGTTCTTGCTACCGTAACTAGACCATGATGCCATACAAACCTAATCAACTTGGCTGACACTCTCACTGACTTTTGCTTCAATTGGAGGTTGAGTTCAAATAGATTAAACAGCGATCTAGGTCTTTCATTTGGCTGAGAAACTTGCATGGAAATGCAGCACCACTGCTCTAATTAAGAGATATATGCAATTATTCTAATTCATAATTTGCTCAACTTTGCTGTGATATTCCTAAGATAGCAACAGAATCTAGACAAACCAGTATTCATGTGGATACATATATAAATATAGAAAAATATACTTACATAGGCACATATCATCTTTTAGAGAAAGAATCAAAGACAGTTGTGATGAATTAAGAAAAATTCTTCCAAAGCAACTAATGATTGGTAGGAGACAAGATATGGCAACGGTATGATGTGAAAGGGTGATTTCTAGGGGGATCAGGTGGTGGAGCCCCCCTCGTTAAAATTACTGATCATTTTGGGAGGGCTCAGACCCCAAAAAGTCTGGTATTGACTTTGCTTCTCAAAGTGAATTGACCTTGCTCTCAAAGTGCTTTATATTGCTATAGTAAGTTTTGCACTGCTACAGGGTCATTGACACATTTTTAATTGCTGGTTATACTATATCAGTATTTAGCTAAATTATCATATCTGCCCTTTGAAAATATGGGCGTGGCTGTAGCTAGGCCACACCAGAAACGCTGGCGTGGTTGCACCTAGAGCTCCCCTTGTTAAAAGCTTTAGCAATCACCACTGATGATGTGTATTACTTTTCTAATAGCTATCATAGCACATTTCATGACAAGTTTCTTTATCCTAGTAGTATACTTCAAATCTTGTTCCAAGTGTACCTGCAAAGTGGACTTCCTTTGAGTGTACATGCCATGTGGATGCTCTTTGCAAAATCAGAGATTTCATTGGAACTTAATACAAGATGTACCCAAAGCATAGAAGTAATATGGAAATCATAAATCGTAATTGACTGGAATCGCAAAGATAGCCTTCAAAGAACACGTTGCTTTGAATACTGTGTTTCGAGTACCGAATACCACTCTTGCTCCAAAGTATTCGAAATGATGCTCCACGAAGAGGGCCACATTAGATGTTCTATTACCCTTATGTGCTTTATCTCTGCTTATGCAGATATGACTTTTGAGGATAATAGGCACTAAGTAAGGTGTATTCGGGATGTGCTTGAAATCCAGCATCACTTGCCTGTCCACCCTTGATGTTAGTTAGAGTTGTGTTTTGTAGCATTCTTTTCATGATTTTTACGTGCAAAAGGGGAGCTAAATCCTCTTCGTTACATTCAGGTTCTTGAAATGACTGTTTACTACCTAAGGGTGGTGCAGGATCACCTACCAACAGTGATTCAGCAACAGGTAAATATACTTTGATGTTTCCTCATCAGGTTTTATATGATACGGGCGTGCATATACTAACTTCAAATGGAATAATAGGAAAAGAATATATTGAATGCATTGGGGAAGTGGCTGGAAGATATTGAGGATAATAACTCCCTGGCATAAACGTGCCGGAAATTTGAGACTTAATGATGAAGATACAGTACCCACCAAAAGAAATGTCCCATATGACTTTTTCATGCTTTTTCACTTGTATAGAATTAAATTTGACACTATTAGATAGTTTTTTGTGGAAATTTAACTTGCCATTGCTATACATTATAGTGTTTAATGAAGCATTCTGTTGCAAATCTCCAATGGGAAGTTGCTTTTGGTGGGTACTGTACAGCAAAAGAAATCACAATTACCGATTATGGGAATTTATAATTGAAGAAAGTAGTCGAATAAAATTTGTTCATAGTCCCGTAAAAAGACTCCTATTACTTCACTGATTTTGCAAATAATGTATTTTTATTGTCAAACTTGTAGCTATGTTGTCATTGAGTCCCAAAATGTAGTGGCCTCTCCCCGGGTTTTCAGTGGCATTGACATTGATAGCTGACTAGCCACTACAACAACAAACATTCTATAAATAGGGCTTTTCTTGCAGCTGTATCAAAGTTTCATGACTTATACCGACAACAAGCAAAAAAGGAAACGAAAGGGAACGGTAGACATGGCCCAAACTCTACCGTCTATGGTCCAAACAAAGCTACAAAGATTATCAAATGGGGCAACAAGTAATTCATCAAATGGGTATGTGGTATTTAATGCATTATTCATGATTTTATAAGCATAATACCATTCAAACGTTGTACCCTTTGGGGGAACTTCGTTCTCGATACACAGCCAAAATGACAAAAAATGACTTATTTAAAGTATGTTTTATTTGTTTTTCTCTGCTCCAGGCCTCATTAAAAGTATTTTATGCCCGTAAGTGCAGATCTGAGAAAAATGTGCCTGGTGGAGTATTAGACTGTAATAGTTGATCATATACAGATTTGGATGAAAAGTGCCTGCAAAAATTTGAACTGTGGCATTTTGTGCCTGCGAACGGCGTTCACCCCTCGCGCAGATTAATGAGCTCTGCTGCAAGATGTGGACTTATTCTTTGTTTTATAAAGAATAATTATGAAGAACTGTGGGATACATTAGCCAATAGATATAGCATTGCACAGTCCCAAAACTGCCTCGTACTGAATGTGGTTGCTTTTGTAAGCAATTTCTAATATCCTTTCATGTAGTTACCTAATCATAGTATCCATTTCTTTATAACGAAGCATTCAATCTAGACAGAAAAGCTCAGCTGAGACTTTATGAATTTCTTTTTATTTAGCAGCTTAAATATATTAATTGGAATAAATGTTTTTACTGCCATAGATAGGCCATGCAACTTATGGCTCATCTTCGATCAAAAATTGAGATGCTCATTCAGATTCGTCCCCAGCAAGTTCTCCTTATTGCTGTCCGTAATGGTAGTTTCTCTGATTTTGAAGTCTAAGCCACCATATTATGGGTTGAATACGACAAGGTGATTCTCAACCTTGTTTGGTTTAAAAAACTGTTCTTGACACCAGCTTTATCAAAGCACCTGTGTCATTGTATAATCTCTCTAGCACAGGGGATACCTAATCATGGTTGCTGTAAGTACCATCCGCAAAAGTACCCACCGCCGTATTATACATGGTGACAAATAAGGGCCTCAGAACTGATCCCTGTGGAGCACTAGTAAATTTTTCTCGTTAAGACTGTTACATGCATTCACATTTACTCTCTATTTACGAATACTGTAAAGCTATCAGCAATGTGTAAGTTGTCTTTTTGAAAGCCATTCACATTTAACTTATCACTTAGCAATTTATGGCTTTGATGGTCACGTACTTTGAGGGGATCCATAAGCACAGCACCCCAAAAATCCATGTTCTCAAGAAATCTTCTACAAACGTAGGTCAATAGAGGGTACTATGAAGTGCATCTCTTTCTAAGTGCGCACTAGAAGGGGGAGCAGAGGGGTTTACCTAGTCAAGCAGCAGACTCGTAAAGGTCTTTGCATTGCTGTTAAATAGTAGTTTGGGAGCAATTGTGTATATTTGTTACTTTACTTTGTAGTAGAAAGACTATCTCATCCAGTAAAAGTCATCAAGGAAGACTTTTATCCTTAAATGGACGTACTAGAAACCTTTGCAGTTTTTCCTTTGTTCTAGATACCCTATCATCAGCTATGGTGCAACAAACTACATGACCCAAGTGATGCCACCAAGTAACTACCAGCAAGCTAATACTGGGCACTTTCCTCCGTTGTACCACCCTCTCCTTAGCAACCCTTACCACGCAACTGTCAATTCTTCGTCGATTCAATCTATATGCGGATCTACATCGCTTCCATCCTTGGACCACGTCATGCACCTGAGATCTCAGTGCTACAACGACAATCAACAGCTGCAGAATGGCATTCCCTGCTATGCAGTAGCAACTTCATCTCCAAGAGATAATGGAAATGCTGCTGTGCAGAGGCAGGATCTAGGGAAATCCTCCTTCATAAACTAGAATAGAGAACAGTGAACAGTTTTTAATGAGTAATGGTTATTGTGTTTTAAAAAAATTGTGTTTGCAAGGATCATCGAAAGTCTTTCGGCATACAAAAGTGTTTTTCTGTTACTGCCTAGTAAACTCAGATACGGGGGAATTTGTTGATGCAGATGAGTAGGACATTCAAAAATAGGGCTTCTCTAAGTAGTAAGATTTCACATGCCTCAAAGCTTAATAGATTTAAATTCATTTAATTAAAAGCTAGTTAATTTCACGTAGCAACGAATGCATATACTCAAAGCCTAACAACTATGCTGCAAATTAATCCTGGCTACTGTCAGATTACGTAGTTTTAGGTGGTTTGCTATCGATTTACCTCCTTTTTCCAAGCACCAGGCTCCAACTCACATATGTGCTTCGATTTTATTTTTGAGTTTCTGAGTTATTTGATTCATCTTCATATTTTCTTTTCTTACCTTCTTGTTTCTTGTAAATAGTTGGCCTAAATTAGCCTTGGCTTAGCTACTGTAAGTAACCAATTTTAAATTAAAGAATTTATTATATAATTATTATTATTATATATCATTAAGGGTCGAGGCACCCTCGATGCCCAGTCTACCCAACATGGATTGGTTATTTGGTAGCAATATTGGGAAGATAAACCAGAAAAGGAACTGTCTACCCTACGTTTGACTGCTCAGAATAAGTTTCATTTCTAGCGGGAAATCCACCCCCCACCCTACGTACAGAATTATTATCGAAGAGCTTCATGCTAGAGCAGCAAGAATTATTCACCGTATTCCAAAAAGGACAAATATGCAAGATTCACTGAACAAGGCAAACTGGAAACCCCTTAAGTATTTGTATAATCGAAGACTCGCATCATTTATGCTTGATGTATACAAGGAAACCACTGACCCTAGGTTGCAGAATTTATTTAAACCGAATAGGAGTAGACGATCAGCAAGTAATTTTGAAGTTATAAGACCTTCAAAAGAGATAGAGAGAGACACTCTAACATTTAGAGGGCCAGCGTTGTGGAACACACTACCTGATGGTGTTAAGTTGTCAGCAAGTAAGAGAATATTTAAGAACAATATAAAGAATGGTAGGACAATAAACGATATATCATTTAATAAGGGGACAGTTTTTAATACAAACAAGAGGAAAGACTATATATATTATTAGTAGGATATTTCTTTTATGAACCTTTTAAAAACTTTTGGATTTTAGATATTATATATTAATTGTATTAAGTTTAATTTGATGGCAGGCCCACATCAGTGTTTAGCTGCCCAGTTCTGGCCTGCCTAAACAAATAAAAATGTATGTATGTATGTATGTATGTAGAAAGATATTTCACCATTCCCCTTAATATTCTCAAATGTGTGGCGTTGTGTGAGGCTCGCCCAGTACGCAGTGGCTGGAGGGAGTAGGCTAAGGAGTTCAACATTCCTCAACTATTTTCCGATGATGACCTATCAGAGCTAGTTGTAACTAGGCCTGATGGCTCATCAAGGGATAAGCGAGAATGTTTCTAAACACTTTGATAATAATTCAGAGTTCCATGCTGAAAATATACACATGTTTTTACCATTATCAATACACGTTACCTATTCATTGATCAACAGTAGCTGATCAAATAGTACTGAATCCAGTAATTTGCCTGCAGAAATACATTGTATGGCCGTTTTTGCCCTGTGAAATGGCAAATTTTCAAGGTTGGGGGCGGCGCACCTCCCACATTCCCCTTAAGCTTCATCCCTGCTTTAGAATGTCTGTTCAATGTTTTAAAAGAAAGCAAATGGATATCTAGTTGAAACAATCAATCAATCAATTAATGAATCAGCCAATCAACCAATCAATCAACAATTTATTTATAGTAGGCAAAAGAAATTAAGATAGCAAAATTACTACTAATTAAGGTCTACTGGCTTAAAAAATTAAAATATATTGCAAGTGTAAAATAAAAATCGATACATATCATGTTAGGTACCCAACCTGTGGTATATATATTTTGCAAAGTCTACAGTTGTAGTTCTCACCATTCCAACATTTAATATGGCTTTTGAAAATAGAAAGTGTGCTTGCTTTTGATTATATTTGGTAAAGTCGACCAAAGTCTATTTCCAAGGAAGGATATAGTCTCAATTCTGTATGTTGTTGTATGCACTTTTTGAAGCTGCGAGTCGTTACCGTGCCTTAAATTGTCACCAGTATTCAGCTCAGCGAATATATCCTTCATGAAAGGAGGACTTAAGCCAGACCTTGTTTTATAAATTTCAGTCATAAGCAACTGAAGATTCTTTATGTGGATAGATTTTATCTACTTAAAACAGTGGGGAGATAACGGTGGCAAGGAAAGGAACTGGTCATCCTACTTCTTATGCCGCTGGCACAGGCACCCTCAAGGTACCCAGACTGGAAAGTTTGTTTACTGTGCGCGGAAGATATTTTTCACCATCAAGTTTGCCAGCTTGGAAAAGCCACCCCGCAGCGCCTCTGAATATACAGTGGTGTATTTTGGCATGAATATTTCTCTAGTTTTGCGGGCTTGATTGGCCGTTGCGCACATGGAGTTTGCTCGCATTCAGATCTTCAGCACGCACTTCGTACTTTCCAGTCTGGCTTAGTAGGATAGTGCAAGGGTCTTCACTACAGCTTATCATCAGTACGAGAGAGTAAAGTAATTAATAAGGTTTAAACATTAAAAGAAAAAACAGAGGGATATGGCGAGGGAAATGATAGAATTAAGGCATAAAGAAGTAATTAGTTGGGTAGGCCATACAACCCGCCTTTTTGCAGTTTTGTTCCTCGTTACTAATTGGGATTATAAATTGTATCAGTGGCGGATCCAGACATTCGCCACATTCGCCAGTGCGAATGTCGGATTGCAAAACTCTGAAAAGTTTATTGAAATCTCTGATAGACAGTAGATGCTCCCGGTTTGGGCATTCTACGTAGTTGTGAATATGGGAAATGGGAATAATCTTCGTTACCACTGTCATCTTTCATATGATATACCTATGGCAACCGCAGTGAGACCAGAGATCAGATCATTTCAAAATATTTCTGCTTATATCACCTTGTTCTCATTTGAAACTTTGGTGCATTCCCCCTACGGTAATCTCCTAATTTGACTACTTTTAGGAACCAATGAAAAGAAATATGCATTGATTATCTAAGGGGAAAATGTTTGGTGGCAATGCATAAGATGTGAAGGTCATTCAAGGTTACAATGGTGATTGTTCTATAGGGAAATTAAATCATAATGCGTAGCAAGTCCTGACTGATATTGAAAGGGTATTGAAATATCTATTGCGTTGGCCTACTCGATTCAGGAATCTATTGCGTTGGCCTACTCGATTCAGGAATCTATTGCGTTGGCCTACTCGATTCAGGAATGGTAGCATAGTGTTTACAGCTAAATAATCTACGTCGTTAATTTCGCTATCAAGACATAAAGCATAAAGTTGAAAGGATGTCTTGCGCCCGACGAAAGAGCACAGCGTCGGTAAATTGTGAAAAATCTCAGGATGAAAGCAATGCTGACAGGGAGGAAGGGAATGTTATAAAACGGCTACTCGATGCTATAAATGGGCATACATACAGCGACATTTTGCTTCGAAATCGAATATCTGATAATCAACACGATCTGAATTCAGCATTGGATGAAATGCTCTCACTGTATGAAAAGCTTTTTGAATATGGCATGTTCCTATCTGGTTTCCAATTCGTAGGATTAATCATCGACAACAAACCGAGTGGTGTGAGGGAAGAAGTAGCCTACTTTTTGTTAGGTCTTGGATTCTTCTCGTCAATATTTGCAGCTCTTGTTGCCTTCATATCAATAGAATTCTTCAAATCTATGAAGAATGAAGACCCAGAGCTTGTTATTGAGGGCTGCATGAAGTACAAGCGCTTCTTCAGGCTGGCAGACATAATTCTGTTTCTAGATACAGGACTGTTTTTGGCATCGCTCAATATCATGGCATACTCGTTGCTTCGTAAGTCGTTGGCAATCGCGCTGAATGTTGTTGCTGGGCTTCTTGTCATATTTCTGATGGTTTGTCACTATATTATTGTGTTGAGGAGGCAGATCTACACAACGAAGGACGGGAAAGTTTTGAAGAGGAAAATATATACAGACAGATTTAGGTAGCGACACTGAAGTGGGTGTGGTGGATTCTATACGCTCACACAAGAACATCATTATGTATCAAATTGTGGGTATCGCTTGCCGTTTCATACCTCTCAAGAACAGAAGAAATGCTTTATTGCAAAGAACCGAATGCGTATGTAATTCATTTCCTTTCAGACATTCCCTTAGTGGAGCAGGCGTAGCTTGCCTTTTCTTTCTTTTCAGTTGATATCAAAAATTAACTAGGATTGCTATAGATAAACAGTATTCCTGTACGTACGCTTCTCTCCTCTTCTTTCTCTCAGGGTCTATTTTAGAGTGATCTTGGCCACGCTTTGCGGTCTTCGAATTCATGAGTGTGGTCTTGGAAAGCTAAAAGGGTGGTCAATTGTCTTACTTTCACATGCTTCATATTTTGCAGGAGTCTTTCTATGCCTTGCTCAAAGCAAACTTGGAGAGCAGTGCAATATGTTTTTCAATGTGGCATCAGAATAACTAAAGTCTCTCCATGAAATTTTGGATTGTTCAAAGGGCGTGGTCCCAAGAAAAAAGCTCGTGTAGGGTGGGGTCAAGCGTTATCATAGCTAAAGCATAGTGTCGTTTCTCTCTCTCTCTCTCTCTCTAATTATTCCACTCCATTACACCACAACTCCCTTCTCCTTATACTTAATACATCCTTTGATCTCTCTCTCTCTCTCTCTCTCTCGTCTGTTTCGATTCTCTTGTTTCTCACCTGCTTAAATAGTAATTTTTCTTCTTTCTCCTTTGTTCACCCATCTACTACTTATCAAGACCCCCGCTAGTTGGCAACAAAAGAAGCTTTTAAGAATAATGTAACTTCTTGCAACAACGTTTAATGTAATATTGCTTATATACTGGAAAATACATCTACTTATGAATACATATTAACTTATGCTATGGTAATTAGTTCAATCGAGTTACACACTCAAAAAATACTCCAATTAAACATGGTATACAACGTATTTTTACAGAAATTCTCCATAGCCAGGATAAAATATCTGTCCATTCACAACATTAAACAATAGAATCAATCATTCCAATAGTTCAATACAGCTTTTAGTTTGCAAAGCCACCAATAAAATTGCTACACTTTTACTCTAAAAAGTTAAGCTATGAATAACAAAGGGCCTTGGACAAAAGAGATTGAGCTGATAATAAACCACTAATGGCTCTATTTCAAAATTCCCATATTCTGTTGGACAGAAATCGATGCTTTGAAAAGAATAAAAATTGCACGACTTCTTTTAAATCAAAAGGAACCATTATTCATTTCAAGAAATAGCCACACCAAGCTATCATGAATAGAAAACAGCTTGTTCACTGGAGCTATTTATGTTGAAATAATCAGCAAAACTTACGATCAGTTGGATGGAATGACGCTAACAAATTTTAACACTGAGCCTAATGAAGGGGCTGACAAAGATTGCTATTGAAAGTAGTTTATAAATTTCACTACCAAGGCCTGAAAAATAAATAGCCATAAACGATGGTGTAGAAGTGAATTGATAGCTAGGGGGCTCTTCTCGAGCATGCTGTTTTATAAGAAACTTAGAAGTTGGCCTACCTAGTTATATAAGAAACTGAGATCAATGCTCAGTATACACAAAGTATCTTTAATACTCGTCCTGTCGGATTTCTCTTCTTAAATAACAATTTCTCGATAGCTTTTTAGCTCAAAGTAGTCTTTTACCATAAAACAATAATTTTTCAGTGCTTGACTTCCAAGAAAATTACCGAGTTAGGGGGGCTGAGCACCCCTCAAGCTACAGCTAGGGCTGCCCCCTCCGCGCTCATCATCTTCTACACTACTGGCTATAAACAAGGTGTTGAATTTTTGAGAAATATGTTAAGCAAAACTGAGTCATGCTTTTCGTCAAATTTCGGTAATTGTGTCACCAATCAAAATTATTTACTATGCTTCTTCCGATTCCCAGCCTCCTTCAATTACTACTTTTGACTTCCAACGTCCATCAGGAAACGCCCAAAAGTACATTTACTGGAGCTCTGAACTTAAAAAGCAATGGGTTAGGGTATGGTGAGGAGGAGGGCTGAATAAAGCTGAAACGCTGGTACGCATAGTCTATCAGTAGATACAAACAAGTGGATCATACCGTTATCTAAGCTTTGGCTTGCGGTTCTTATTTTGCACAAAGAACTGAGACCAAATTACGTTGTAAGTGATTCGCCTATTACCTTTAAACTGAAAACCGAACAGACTCACTCGCTAGCAAGCGTTCTATAATGAAATTACGACTAAGGTGTGTTCAGGTAAACTCATTCAATCCTATAATGCGCACTTAATTTGACAACAAACCATTAATATTAGTAAGAATTGCTGATTAAAAGGGCTATTAAATTATTAAGTAGCTTACGATCATGTAAATACAATCAAAATGAACGCTAAAATTTATTGACCAAAGAAAGCAATTCACTAAAAATAGGAAAATTAATAGATACTACTACAAAAAGAATTCCAAAAATGCAGATTAACTTTATATATATATATATATATATATATATATATATATATAT
>WIPJ01003341.1:191134-214185 GCA_018155075.1 Cassiopea andromeda | reverse complement strand
TATATATATATATATATATATATGTATATATATATGTATATATATATGTATATATATATGTATATATATATACACATATATAGATATATATTTAAATACACATACACATACACACACACACAGTTGCAGTCATGTTTTAATCAAATGAATGTCTCATGTAATTACTGCTTCTGCTGTGCTGCACCTGAGAACTTCCTCCAAGGCTTTCAGTCAAGACATTTGTAACATGTTATACCATTGGGTTTGTAGCATGTTATTAATTGGGTCTGTCATATCCAGCAATAATGCACATTTGGTGTAAACACACACAGTGTTCCTAGTGATGGAAAATAATTACAGCTATTAAGTCAAGACAATATCTTTTCAGAGTTTACCTTTCGCCTCTCTGACTTTGACTCATTGATAAGCTGATGCATATCTTTGAAAAGACGGTCCTGCAAGGTTTCTGCAATACTTTCATGCTGGCCAGCATAATCATCTACTTCTAATAGAATTTTCTTAAATGCCTGCTGGTACGTATATCTGGAAACAGACAGCAACATTAGGCACACACAAGTAAAAAAAAGTTGCAAAGTACAATAGTATCTGAGTCTTCTGGATCTTTTGGCAGGGGTTCAATTCTTGCTTGAGGAAAAGTTTTTTAATCATAAAAGCCTACTATTAATGCCATTTAATGCCATATAACACATTGTGACTTTCAAGCAAAGCACAGTGGGGAATATATGAGTTGAATATCAGTGATTGACCTTAATAGTAAGTTTCAAGCTTGTTCCTCACAGATCTAAGGTGGCTGCACTCCATTATGCCATGGATACATTTCATACTAAAAATCAACAAACAAACACACATACACACAAGGGATAGGCCTATTCACAAGTTGGCTAGAAGCAGAATTTGGTGTAAACATGCTTCTTTGTATAAAATAGCAAAACTAAAAAACATACTGTAAATCATCCTCTTCCTTCTTTTTGAACTGGTACTGTTTTGCCAATTTCCTAAAAAGAGAATATACCTATAAGGATTTATTTGCCTTCATGCCATTTCCAAAAAGCTCATTATAAAGAAGAATGCATTGACACAGAAACGATGGAGCCTTATCGGCATTGTCAAAGAGTCTCTTGTAGGAACAAACATAATTACAAAAGAATTGCAGGAAAAATCTAATGGCACATATGTAAAAAGTCTATAATAATATTCTGCCTTTTGCTTGAGACTCAAAAAAACGAGACAAGTTGACCTTTGTCCATGAAATAAATAATGGAATTATTTATTTAAAATATTCACATTACCTAAGATCTTTAGCATAGTCTTGCTCTATTTTTGCTCTTGCTTTCATAAAATTTGCACACTTTTCTAAGAAATCAATTCCCTGCTGAGTGTGTTTTTCAACTTGATCCCTTTTGTCCTGAAAAATTTAACAAAGTAGAGTATTATTGACATTAAATGCAAAACAACTTTTGATATATCAATATCAGAGCATAGCTAGGTGCCAAAGTATCTCTGCAAGAAGGCAATTAGGAGCAAGCTCCAAATAGTAATAGGTTAATGTCCAAAACAGCACAGAATTTAGGCTGAGTTTAAACCATTTAATATTAAGGGTATTTCTGATATGCATTTATAGCTAATTCTCACAGTCTACAAAGAGAAAATATAGGAACACCTTTCTCTTGCAAAAACCTAAATTTAAGCCAAAAATAATGCTGCATTAACCAATGCAATGGTCCTCTACTTTCAATCAAACAGAAAATTTAGCAATCTAAGTTTTGGGTTATATCACTCCACACACATGGAATTTAGAGTGCTAACTGCCAACTCAAATGAAACAAAGTTTCTCAATGGTCAACCTGAATTGCAATCTTAAACATGTGGCAACTGATGAAGAAAGAAAACACTATGAAGCTAGTACATTATTTGTAGATTGGCAATATTTGGATAAGGCCAATTGAAAGGAATTCATTAGTAATGCTCCTACTCCATGATGCAAACACAGGTGCACATCAGGCCTTGAAATGAGCAAATGTCAGGCACCTGATTGATCAAGCTCCTAAATTCATTAAGGCACTTGACCAAGCTCCTACACTGTTTTTGCAGTGGTGTGCTGGTTGGGGCATGGGGCATGTATCCCTCTCAAGAACAATTTTTAAGGGTCCATAAAACAATAATTTAACATGTTCCTTGAGATCAAAAGGCATTTCATTAACAAATCGCTTATACATAAGTAAAAGTGAAGCATTGTTTTGCTCTAGTGCTACAACATGAAATCCGTTCTACAAATGTTTGCCCACAATGTGATTCCATACATAAGAACTTCCGATTCAAGGGAGAAAGGGAAAGAACATTTAATTATTGCTCAGCAAAATCTTTCTCTGAATTGTTTATCTTTAATATAAAAAATTGATTGATTCTAGGAGCTTGAATAATCAAGCCAGTAGGATTTGCAAGGCAAATGTGGAGGTGCTCACACTTGATCAAGTGCCTCTCCTGGCTTGGTTCACATGTTTGCTAACAAGACACATAAAGGCTGAGGAAGGAGTGCTCTTTGGTGCATATGTGAATATATGGTGTTACCATATGGTGCAAATCTGATGAAAGTAATATGAAAGAAAAGCAAAAGTAAATCAAAGTTCTTTTCTCTTGTGTCATATCATTAGTCATGAGAAGTCTATCATTTCTTAGACAAAAAAGATACAAAAGATAACAATGAAAAATATCCTAACTATACTTAGGCTCCCTATATTCATTTCAAATTTATAGCTTTGAAATGATATGAAAACAATTAATTCTAGCACAGTATACAATTTCCTTCACTAACTACTTTGGAAGCTCTTTAGTTAAGTAATGGTGCCATAAAATTTCAAATCAAAAATTCTAAGTGATTTGCATCTTGATATATTTTACCCATTAGAACAATATATGTCATGTCTAGCTCCCAGCTGTCTCAGAGCACTTTCACATATTGAAACATCTCTACATTCTGTGGGAAATTTTATAGTATATAAACAAGGAAATTAGAAGGTTATCTTCCACATACAACTATACTAGAGAGGAGGAAAATACAATAACTTGAGACAAGAAAAACGAAACTTTGGAGAGGAGTTTCAAACTATTATAGCTGTGATTATGCTGGGATGCTGTTTAAGCCAATATACTTCAAAACAGATATCTTAAAACACAAAAACAAATGACAAAGAGACATCCAGTGTTGGTCAACAACTCATGACTTTTATGGACAGTAAAGCATGGGCTCCATTCCTTCTTTACATTAAAAATAAGGATTTTAAGATTTCAAGGAAAAAGGGAGACTTTTCAGTAATTATAAAGGAGAATATAGCTAAAATACAAAAAAACTCACAATGAGTAAGGGGATTTAAGGATGTCTTCATGCTTCTAGCCCCTTCCAACAAAACATATATACAAGATTGACCCTTTCAAACCATTTCTTAAAGCAAAGCTGCAAAACAAAAATCTGGTCTTCCTATATCAAAAGTTTGCAATTCACTGGCATGAAATTCTGTTTACTAAATTTTCCTTTGACAAATTGTAACAGTAGATGCTAGAAACTATATATCTTAAGGAGCTTTAAAAAGATTGTGAAAACCTTGATACTATCTAAGGACTTCTAAGGAAAAGTCTTCCCTTAAGGGGTCTAAGGAGGTGTAAGAACCATGCAAAGGATAGGCCAGAAATTGAGCTTTCCAACAAGAAAAGCTGCTTTTAGTTGGTGCTGATATCTAGTTTTTTGACATCTATCATACTATGACAAACCAAGCTATCATATAACAAAAACTAAATGTGATTCTAACTAATTCTTGATTTTACTTCTATTTTCCTGAAAAAATGGTCTTTGAAGGTTCTTCTAAGTGAATCTGGATGTTACTTCTATTTTCCCACAAACATTGTTCTCTCATGGTTCTTTTAAGGAAACTCAGCTTAGGCTTGAGTTATTTAAGATAAGATGCTCTTCCTGGCATATCTAATGTCCTACTGAATGCAGCAGGCCAACTCCATATTAGTCTGACCTTAGGAGAGTACTGCAAAGCTATGATGTTGGCCTGTTGCGCAAAGTGTTTACACAGGCTGAAAGCTTAAGGAGCTATATAGGTGATGTGAACCTGCTACCAAAGGAATTCCTCCTCAGACTTTATCTGAGTAATCATTTACCGTCTTAAGAGAAGATGGATTATTTGAGTGGGCTGCTTGCTTATGCTGATTCTGAACAGTACAGGGACTCAAGCCTGTGGAATGTTTGACTCAACAGATTTGCAGTTCTGCATCCTAACCACTTGGCTACACCACCTGTGAATAAACTACTATCTGGTATAAAAAGAACAGAATTTTATCTCATCAACATATTTTATTCTATCCACCTATGAACCTATTCTATCACAAATTCTTGTCTGACATTTCTCACAGCATTCTTCTGTAGTTTTCAAGTTGCCCCCTGTATTCATGCCAACTACAACTATCAACAATCTGTCATGGTTTTGCTGTCCCCATGTGATAAAGGTGGCGAGGTTATTGTAACAATATTAACAACAACAAAAATATTTGCTGTCAAGAACAATTGAGAAACCACAGTAGCTCAAATGAAAACAGTGCCAACAGAAAAGCAGCTCTTTGAAACAAAAACCTATCTTCAAACTTGAAGCTGTGCATAGCATAATTGATGAGAATGCACTTTGTGAATATCTATTATGTGTGGATGAGGAATCTAAATACATCCATTTATCCATCAATAATGGCAACACCAAAGCTTGCATAACACTCAAAACAAGGAAAAATGGCGATCAAGAGGTCTGAAAACTAGAAGCGACCCAACATTGCATTCAGCAAATCTGTTTCATAAATACGCCACTTTCAGTTTCATTAATGCGCCATTGGAAATCAATTTTTCAATATTACTGGAATAGGGAAGGCAATACCACTGGAATAAGGAAGATGAGTTGTAAGCAATAGAGGAAGTTAATTTGAAAACAGGCGCATTGTAGGGAAGTAAGCTTGCCATAGATGAATCATTGTGACCGATTATATTTCAGAACTGCTAGTCACTGTGAGTGTAGACATTACTTAATCTAATCTAAAATTATAAGGTGGCCGCTTGGTTGTCAAAAGATATATGTGGTTAAGAGCTAAGCCATCCTAGCAACTGATAGGTTAACTGATAAGCTTATCATTTAGCTCACACAGTAAACAGATGAAGATTTGCTATCTCGAACTTTTTTGAGACAAATGGTGTAACGTAAGTCTGCAATAGTCAAAATAACTCTGTTTCCATAGTATACACAGCAGAGTACCGACTGCTTGCTGAGTACATAGAAACGAAGGGGGTTGAGACCTGCTACAAAACATTAAACATAATGGTTGTAAAATTATACACTATTTTCCAGTACGGGCTGAACATAAAGTTGAGCTGTAAACTGCATTGGCAGTAAAGACATTGTCGTCACTGAAGGCCAACACAAAGAAACAGATTATCCTTTGTATCAAGGAATGAGACAATGCGATATACTTACCCAAAGCTCTTTTCCCCAACTCATGTTTAGCAAGCATACAGTGTCAAAGCAGTATCTATGACTTAAACTTTCGCTTTGATGATCCTTTACATTTACAAATCATGGAAGTAAGTTGTCAGTATGATCGATTATTATCGGCTTCCTATTTCTTATTTCCTCGGCCCAGGCAATGCGCCTTCACACACACGGTTTTTCTCCGCAGTACTAGTAATGCTTATGACCAATAATATACTGTTTCCTATTTAGTTTTACAATAGTGATACGACACTAATATACACTAACACAAAGCAACGTGGAAATTTTATTGTGGAGATTATTGGCTGCAAGCATTGCAGGCGCAATGATCTGTGAAATACAAATCTTTTATGAGAACTTTGAATTGATTGATATTTTGTGATGACTTTACTTCATTTTAGCCCAAAAACGTACCCAAAAGCGAAACTGTTGCCAGAAAAGCGTAGAGCTTTTACACCATAAGCAGTGGTTTTTACTTCTGGGACACAAAGAACATCGTTTTGATGAAAATTATAACTAATGGATGTTGTGGTAAAATAGTCTTTCACAAAGGATTGATTCAAGTTTCGGAAAGTTTTGAAAATCTCTAATGCCAACAGCCTAATAGAACGAATATGAATTGTAGTGCATTTAAACTTTAGGAGAAGAGTATTTTATGATGAAGTATAATCAGACAGTGCTAGTCTTAGGGCCCTCTCATTGATTTTCACGAGTTTCTTTTGACTTGCGTTGCTGCAAAATGACCAGATTAGATGGCAGTAATTGAAGTGACAAAATATGAATGAATCCACAATTACTTCTCTCTTTTTACAACCCATAAATCGAGCTTATCTCTTGATTGCATTTAGGTGCATTGCTGCTTTGTTGCAGATTTTATCAATATGTGATTCAAACTGTAGTTGTTTATCAGTATGAATTCCAAGAAGGGTTACTTCATTACTTACATTAATTGGGAACTCATCACTTATCTAAAATTCTTTAATATTACTATCGCTTTTACCAACAATTAAGGACTTAAATTTAGAGGGGTTGGCTGTCATTTGATTTGAATTGAACCATTCGATGCATTTATTTGTATTGAGTTGAATTAATCTATGGAGCTCGTAAGCATTCTCAGCAGAAATTCAAATTATACTATCACCTGCAAAGTTACATAAGGAGCCCTCTTTAATGAAGTGAAAGATATCATTAATAAAGATGTTGAAGAAAACTGGTCCAAGTATTGAGCCCTGTGGCACTCTTTGATTAAGTGGTTTCCATGAGCTAAAGCATCCATTTACCTTCACTATTTGTTTTCCATTTGTTAGGTAACTTCTTAATAGATTGAGTGAAGTTGTACATACTCTATATGCAGCTAATTTAGCAATTAGTAGATTAATGGGGAGACTGTCAAAGGCTTTTGATAAGTCCATTAACACTGCCGCAGTAGTTTTGTTAGACTCTAGATTTGTTTTCCACTCCTATTTTAGTCTTTTTAAAGTATGCTGAGATGATTAATGCTTTATGTAAGCACATAAGAAGTTTGAGAAGTTACAGTAGAGAAACGGAGATAGTTGGTACTCTATTGCTTTCTCACATATTTTAGAGAGAGTTGTTAGGACACTAATTGGTCGATAGTTCTCCTTTTTGAAAGGGTCTTTTTTTATCTTATATACTGGAGAAACAACCGCCATCTTCATCAATGTGGGGAATGCTCCTTGGAGGATACATTAGTTTAGAACATTTACTAAAGGTCCCACAATAATGTCAACTCTGTTTATGGTTTACACTAGAGAAAATGGAACGGCTCCTTGGGGAAACAAACAGTTCCACACTTCTAGTGTAAACGCGAAACGGTTCCAAACGGTTCTGAAATATTTACAATGCAAGAGGAATACGCTCTCAATCACAAAAATCCTGTTATTTTCGGTATTTGGCAAGTGAAATAATAAAGCAAACAAAGGAATGATCTTTCATTTTCATATCCGTTCTCCTTTGGCTCGGTTCAATTTGGTTCTGCCCGCTTACTCCGGAACCAAACGGAACCGTCCCTTCAGTGGAGCCAAAAGAGCACTGATAGCACTTCCAAATGGAACGGCTCCAACGGTTCTAGTGTAAACGCAAGACCCATCCGTACCAATTTTGGACCAGTCCCATTTGGAACGGTTCTATTTGGCTCCAGTGTAAACGGGATCTACATAGATATCCCAGAATACCCCCATTGAAAGCACATATTTTTTCAATTCAAATATATTTATATACAAATTTACCCTTCAGCAAGTTAAAATCTAAGTAAAGATAGAAAAAAATAAAATCTAATCTAACCTAATAAACAATCTAATAACATTGGTATCAAGCCTGACAATTACAGAGTATAAGACCTATAAATATTATCTACCTATTGCTGTTCTTCGAGGGAGTTGTGTTTTAGTATCAGCTTTTAAGATGCATTTTAAGTCTTTTTTTGAAACGATCTAGTGTCGGTAGGTTACGAATTTCAGCAAGCGTGCCATTCTAAGAAGGCCTTTTTCGCAAATTCAGTCCTATATCTAGGGATCTGGAAATCTTCACATAGCCTCGTATCGAAGGTCGAGTGAAAAGATCTCGGTTGGTATTTATCCCATAGGCTTTCAGGGCACAGTCTGTTCATCCTCTTATCGGTCATGACATTCCGATCACAACGGAAAAGATTTTCTACTTTCAGCCAAGAAGTCAACCAACTATCATTTTATTCTTGCGATTGTTATTATTGAACACGGCCAATCTTGGAGGCGTTGAAGAGCAGCTATTTTTGTTTATGAATGCTCACCATTCAGAGAGCAAAACTGCTTTCTACTGTTTATATAGGATTCAAACCAATTGTAATGATTGTGTCAACTCCCTAGTTGTCCTCATATCCCTGTACCTAGTGGGCACTAATTGGCATGTGCAGAACCTCTTGTATTGTGTAGAACATAAGTCAGTCTTATTTGGGAATCGATAGAAAGAAGTCAACGAATTCTTGCCTCTCTCTGGATAACTCTTAAACGCAACACAATTAGCAGCTTTGCTTCTTATTCCTTATGCATAGAACTTTTTTAGTAATATATCGTGATAGACCGTATCGAAAGCTTTCCTAAGATCGAAAAAAATTATAAGTTTTGCATTGCTATGATCTTACATAAAAGAAGAGAGACAAAGATGCATATTTGCTTTCTTCAATCTGTTGAAAAACATGTTTTCAGGGGTATGCTGAAGGAAATGCTTCTACTTTTCTTGTTAAGTCCTTCCAACCCCTCATATTCCTAATATCGCAAAGGGAAACTTGAGATCGAGATTCAAATTAATTTTCAAAGTTTGTAGGGTAATATCTATTGAGCATTTGACGCGTTATTACTAGTTCGTCATATATAGACATACAACAGGCATCAAACCAATCAAACTAAGTTTTGGAGTCAACTTAGAAAAGAAAACAGGAAATAGCACCATCGCTCCTTTAAGGATCGTTCATTGTTTGCAGAGGGCTGGTACCGAAGAAAGATTGGTCGGGTGAATGAAATTAGCTGTGCCTATGCATTGTAATACAACCTCGGTACCAACCCCTTTTAAAATAGTGAATGGTCCCTTATCTAAAATCTATATATGCACTGTCTTTAAGAGAAGGGGGGAGGTAATAGAAGGGGGTGTTCTTGTCAGCCAACTTTCAATAGAAGGGGGTGCTAATAGAAAATGGTACATGTTGATAAATTGTTTTATTAATAAGTAATTCAATGTTCTACTTGTGCTAACTATGATCGATTTGCAAAATTTAGCAGAATGGGGTGTTAATAGGCAAAGGGGGAGGGAAAATTCTCCTGAGGTTAATCGACAGGGGACCCGTCCATTAGAGACTCTAGAGTAGCTAGCATTTGAAATACTATTTTAAATTTGCTAAGATGCTATTTTAAAAAGCTGATACGACGATACATGCCACACCCACCCATACATACTTGAAAAATAACAGTACAGACTTTCGAGCATTGAAGTTGTTGAAGATTATTTCAATGTTTCGCCCCAAAATAGCTGAGTAGTCAATGGCGTGCTGTGTTTATTAATCAAATTTAACAGACTATAGAAACACAATCCCGTCGCACTGGTGTCCAAGCCTCCAAGGGTCGTCGTAGTGAGCTACGTACAGAATCGTAAACTCTCTAATAGTTCACTTAAAAAAGCAAATCAAAAATACATTATCGTGTTTACCACTTGTTCCTCATCTTTGTTTATGGCTTCTTAGAATTATGTATATTCTTTTTTTTACCTCCTACAAAGCTCATAATAAAAATATGATGAGAGGATAAACATCAAAGAACCAGAGGAGAATGAGAAAGATAGAAGGGCAGGTAGATTAATTAAGGAAGAGATTAGGCGAATAGAGAGATTGATAAATAAGCAGATCACGTGCCAAGAAAACGATGAAAGCAAAATTAAATTGAGCTCACACATAGTAGCTAGTTATTCTTCAAATGGAATTTTTTCACAAACAGTATACTTTTGATGAGAGCATGCAATTTCCGGCATGTTTATAGAATACTGAGTTTCATCTAGCTAAATCTTTCTAGTTCGTGTTTCATTGCAATTTATCATAAATTTAACAAAATTTAGAAGATGGCAATGAGGTGAGCCTAGTGTGACTTTTGTAGGAAGGTTTCAGAGTTACGCCCTTTTCAGTGTTTAATACTACGTTTTAAGTGGATAGGGCGTTCCTTTTCGCACTTAGGAATCAAACTCTTTCAAATGCATTCTGGGAAACTTTTCAGCTCTGTTCTTCCATACTCGAGGGTCGCATCACCGAACAGAGGTGATCGGGGTCCAAACCTTTTCTACTCCGAATCCAGTCCTGCCCCGAAAATTTGGCTCCTGATTCTGCTTCTACTCCTGTTGTAGTACCATTGCTAAATTCCAACTCCTGCTAAACTCTTCTTGGAACACGCAGCTGGATTATAAACTTCAATAGAAGAGCCACGACGAAGAGTCTTTCTATGTAATACGACATTTCCAGAGTTCAAGATGACATACCGATTTTAAGATGACATACCAATTTTAAGAAATAACCATTGAAGACATAACCGTTGATTTATCGACTTAAGACATAACCGTTAAAGACATAACCAAAAGAGCGATTTCACGAGAACGGGGATATTGATGCCAAAATGTAACTTGCAGTGTTTCATAAAAAATCTTTTTGTCTGGCACTAGAGACCATTACTCTGTTAGAAAAAGCCAACTGGGTTTTTTCAGAGTTTGAAGCTTCAAACAGTGTTGGCTACATGCAATGGTCACAAGTCTCTTTAATCACGCCCCAACTGGAAAATATTTTTCAAGGGAAAACTACCAAAAACTTTTGAAAGAAACGTCTTTTTTATCTTCAAGTCCCCTCAGCAGATATTATACATACCACCAGATTCCTACACACTGAGCCTCTTTGTCAGGGAAAGTGATACAGCAAATGTCCCGTTAGGGCCAGATTATATGGGAAACATTATCCCTTCTAGCCGGGGCAGGGTATTTGCCGCTACTACGGTCATACCGTTGTAAAACTGGATTTGATATTATATGAGGAAAATTGATTGTCCCGGCTAAGCGGGACAATTAGTACAGGCGGGATCTCGGCTGTAACCATTTATATCCATATAATTGAATCTCCCCTGTCAGGCGGTATAATGCTCATCCGTGTCACCAAAAATGATGCATTTGCAAGAGATAGCTTCCTTATCTACAGAATCGAGTTATTGCAATGAAAAAAGCAAAAAAGCATGCTAAGGTGGATACCAGCTATGGTAGATTATTTAATAACATGCCTCGGAAACTATAGAACTCCTATGGAGTACAAAGGGAAAGGTTTCAACGGAGGTAGACCAGCTCAATACGCTGTACTACGCATATTAGAACTTTCTGAAGTTGCACAGTGAAGCACATCAAAAGATAGCATTGCTGTGCAAGGCTCAGCAATAACAGTTTCTGTTTCTTCTTTTGCAAGCTTGGCACCATCGTGAAATTCGTCGTTCATATTTTTGGCGCCAAACGAGATCCCGATTTATCCCGGCTAGGCGAGACGCTTTCATCATATAATACCAAATCCAGTTTTACAATGGTATGACCGTAGCAGCGAGATCTCGGCAAATAACCTGCCCTGGCTAGATGGGATAATCTTTCCCATATCATCAGCCCATTAGTCACATGGATAATGAAAGAACACGCATACATTTCAGCAGCTTCATATTGAAAGGCCATAGCACGGGTGAAGAGACACTTCCCTGGGAGTGCACGAAAGAAAAGGGCAGTTATAAAGTAACTTGCATTGGAGCAAATTATGATTAAACCGTTTTCTACCAAACCTAAAATGGCTGTTTTGCACCCCGTATCCAATGAAATAAAAGCATGAATTAAAAAGTTACTTACGTTTTGCCAAGTAAAAATTTCCGTTGGAGAAAATTTGAGTTTGAAACAGACAAAGATTGATTTGTAGAGACATTCTGTGCCTGCATTCCGATGTAAAACTTGTTGCTGCATTCAAACTGAACAATTTTAAGCAGTTTTTTCAATAAGAGCTCTATTTGAGTATCGCTTCTGCTTTTTTGGCATCTGCATGCAGATGCAATTCACGCCCTGTTTACACTACAACTTTTAACCTGGGTTAAGCTCAACCTAGGTTCAACCCGGGGTCAACCTACTTTCGTTTACACTGCATTCATTACAAAGTGCAGTGTAAACGCAAAGTTGGGTTGACTCTGGGTTAACGTAGCTACGCATGCGCTTTGTGGCGATTGGAGCACGACACGAAGCCAACTTTCAAAATGGTGGGTGCTAATGATCAGAATTTGCTTTGGGGAATGGCCTTTACGAGGCAGATATTTTTGTTGAAGATTTTTATGATGTTGGTTTACCAAACTTTGAAATTTACTTATATGAGACGAAGAAGACGACAGGAGAGATTGTACCAAGAAAGTGTAAACCGAATTAGAAGATATTCAAGGTGGAGGTCTAGAAGGCAGCAGAGAATGTTCCAGAGCTTAATTTCGGAGCTTTCCCGACCAAAAACAGTTGTGAGGTCAGTATGGAGCAGGCAGAGGAGTGGAAGCTGGTGGGATGTTATTGTTGGGGGAGGTTTTGAAGAGGACGACTGGACAAGTAACTTTAGAATGAGTTGCCTTTTGCTGCTGTTTTGGCGCCTTTTGATGCATGACTCAAAAAGCGCATGCGCTTATTAGAACATTAACCTGGGTTCAACCCAGATTTGCATTTACATTACATTTTCCAACGCCTAACCTAGGTTCAACCCACATCCGGAGAAGGGTTGGCTTAACCTAGGTTGAACCCAGGTTGGCTGCGTTTACACTACAAAATTCCTAACCCAGGTTAGCGTTAACCCAGGTTCAACCCAGGTTAAAAGTTGCAGTGAAACAGGGCTTCAGTGTCCCGTTAGTCACAAAATCTGTTGTTCTGTTAGCCACATGGGTTTTTGATAGGCGTGGTCTTATTGAAGAGGAATTCAACAATTATTTTCCTGTTTCTTCAAACTTCAACACTACAGCAGCTCCTAGAAGTGGAAATGGGCTACCTAAGCAGAAATCTGAAAAAATGTCGGAGTGCTCAGGAACAGATGTCCAAATGTAGCCCCGTTAGTCACACAGACTAAAACGTAGCATATTTAGAAATAGGACAGTATAATAGAAACTAAGTGCACACTGGTACTAAGGAACCTAAGTGCTGTACTTGCTACACTAACAATAGTAGCTGATAGGCCCCATTACAGAAAAATTAGCAATTAACTTTTGCAAATGTCCCGTTAGTCACTCATGGAATCGCTCTAGGACATTTCGAGACAACATGTTCATCACCAGCTGTTAATAGAAAGGTAATAGGGGCTTATATAGAGAGTTAGAAATGGAGAAAACAAGTGAGAAATCAAGGGAAAATATAAGGAAATCACGAGGAGATAAAATAAGGGGAAACTAACAATCAAGTAAATGCCTAAATATGGAAATATGTAAACCGAAGAGATAACTAGTAATGCCCAAATAAGGGAAAATATATTATCCAAACAAGGGAACTATGATAAACATGCTAAATCTAAATAGGTAAAGAATACATGACTACGAGCCCCTCATGTATAAGTAAATCAAGTTCATTGTTAGTTATATCAATAATACAAAATTTGTCTAAGGAGGCACTATGAGCAGTATCGTTAACATGATCCCTAATGGCTGAGGAGACGCCTTTTATGCTGTTACCCTTTTTATTAATACCTAAATAATCTCTACACCGAACAATAAAATTTCCCGTTGAACTGAATTTTGCATAATTTTTCCTAAGGTAAGCAAAATTCAGTTTAACACTTAAATTACTATAACATAGCTCCTAGTCCGGATTTTTATGCAGTTACAACTCCGGTCCCTGCTTCGGCTCCGATCAAAATAACTAATCTCCAGGTCCGGGTCCTGCTCCGGTAATTGATTGCCTCTGTCACCGAGGAGGAATGAAGTCCTACCCCGTGATGCTTCAAATTTCTTTTTTGTCGATTTGTGCATAGTCATTTCTCTCCTAATACCTCATGGTAGGACTTAGATTTTTTCACCAGATTATCTGTAGAGCACAAATGAAGGCATTTCGGATCAAACAATCCCATATTCAATGACATTTTCTCATTCACATTAGCAATGCTGGTGTTTATAGAATCTGTTGGGCATCTTTTTGTGATAAGCTTAGAAATCTTGTTTGCAAACAAGGATTATATCATATCTTTATAGTGAATTAACAGAGCATGAAGCCAATAAACAAGTAGATGACTTACCAAAACTGATTACGATAGAACTTGTTAAGCCTATACTGAATTGAAAAGGGCCAGCTCTCGTATACCTGTAGATTTTATGGCAAATCACTTAGCAGTCTCTTGGAACTTCGGTTGGACTGTTAAAGAGAAACTAGCAAGAGAGAATTGATGGTGGGACCTGGTACCTTACAAGCTTCGTAATTGGTTAGACAAATGTTAACAGCTGCAGTTTACAGACGAGTTTCTCTCTATTCAGGTATTTTAGTTGAGATAGATAAGTATCCTTATTAAATGCTAGTTTGTGTCATACTTTGAGAAGAAGAAACATCATAAAAGCCGCTCTATGCACAAATTCTTTTTTCCTGTCCTACGTATTTCCTCGTTAGACGATATCATATTTTTGTAGCTTCAGATGTGAAACAGGATTTCGGTAAAAGGTGACGTAAGAAAACGAATTGCTATGCCGAATATCAATTTACAAATCTTTGTGCAATACGAGATAAGCTAGAGAACGATCTCTAAAATAATGTCGATGGTAGTTAATTTCATTTCGTCCAACGTTGAAGGGTATTTTTTGTGTTGTACAACACTAAGCAATACGAAACATTGCACGAGAGCTGAAGCCAAGCAAACTAGACCAGTCCTTTCAAAATAATAATAGAAATTATACTTTTGGTGCAGATGGCAACGATTAAATGTGTATGATTGTCAGTTGAAAAAGAGCGAGCAAATTTAATTAAACCTGACTCTGGTGCTGTCGTTCAACTTAATTACTCGGCAGATGGCTTGAGGCTTGTTGTTGAAAATTGAAATTTGATTGAATACTAATATGCTGAAAAGTCAGCAATGGTATGGACAATAGCGCTGAACTGCACAATTCGTATTGTTTTTTTAACAATATATTTGACTCTAGAGAATATAATAGAATTTAATTTAATATAATCGCTGTAAAATCGGCTATCTCACCTGCTTTGCAACTAAAAAGAGTTTTTGTTCATCGGGCTGGGATTGAACGGTGAATAAAACAATCTGCAAACCTCCTGATTTCCATGGACTGAGAATGTGCAACAGTAAATACCACGTGTAAACCATTTCCCACACGTGACAAGTGGAGGATACAAGCCGGGGGTTACTAAGGCAAATAGGAGTTTTTCCGACGTATAGCAACTTGAGTAAACGCACTTCGCATGAAAGTCGGAGGCATTATTTATCACCTCTGCTAAACTTTTCAACACGAGTATGTAATGAGCAGAATGGACATGATTCACTAGTTGTTTGCAGAGAAGAGAAAGGTTAGTGTAAATGAATATTTGTCATATATTTCGGATATAGAAGATATTTTAAATTCAATTAAGAACGAAGAAATTGAAAATGAACGCATACATTTGGCGTCTACGTAAGAATTTGCGAACATATTTTCAGATGTAACCTATTACGACTCTACATTTCATAGTTTAAAGGTATCCACGTCCTTTTCCGACCTATATGTAACCACGAAAATTCAAACATTTTCATTTAGTTTTGATGCTGCTACCACAGCCAATGAGGTACTTCATACACTTCTTCCATTTCTACTGTTTCAAGCTCCTTATTTCTTACAAATTTTTATTACTCAGTAAGAGTTGACTAATTTGCTGATTTTTGAAATAGCAAGGATTTCGATACTTAGTTTCACATCCTATGCAAGACTTGACGAGCAGTTGATATTTAACTATATAACACTATAGTTCTCTGGCTATCTTTAGATAGCCATAAGTAATCAATGGTTTGCAATTTAAAGAGCGAGTCAGCTACGTTATTTACTGACTAATGAACTAGGCGAGGGTCTTCAATAACCGATAGAATCTACACTCCAACACCTTTCAAGCAAAATTCAAGTATAGCTATCTTCGACATACGTTCTCTATGTAAATAACACTTGCAAATTATTTTCACAGTTGGCCTAGTTTCGCATGTAAAAGTTTTAACGCTAGAAATACTAATTAAGTGTTTCGGTCTGTTGCTCTCACTTTCTCTCGAAAAATAGGAGAAGAATGCCCAAAATGTTTTGCAAACCATGCAGATTGATAGATATGGAAGTGAACGCCTAGCTATCTAGATGCGCTGATACTGAAGGACCACAAAAACGAAGACTTACAGAGTAAGACAAAAGACCACGAGAAGCATTCAGTGCAAGAAATGGCATCTTTAACATATACTGCTAGGGTGCACAAACGTTGGAAACCATTTTGAATCGCTAGAGTATGCTAAAAGCATCTTCGGTGGAGAGAATGCTATTAATAGAATAATACTTTAGCTAACGATTGTAAAACATATCCTCTTTCACTTATTGGAAGGAATCCCAGACAGTTTCTGAAAAGCAGGGTACCAGAATCTTCACGTAAGCCTTAGCTTTCTCTAGAATGGATGGCCTAAAAATATGCCGACACTTTCAAACATTACTACACTCGTTCTCAACCACTGTCTTTTGTCTTCTCAGAACATTTTGCTCAGCAAGTCCAAGTAGTTCACTTTTTTAAGCTAGTGGGCAAATTGTAAGCAGCTTTTAAAGCGAAGTCATCAACTGTAAGCTATCATTTTATGTTTAGTTGTTTTCTAGTTTTCTAGGATGCGGAATTCAACCTGCTCAATAACAATCACTATCTTGTATAACAAAACATGTACAGCTTTTTCATTATTGTATCCAACCACACATAATTTTTTATAAGGGTACAGTCTACAAGAATGTTTAGAGTCAAAATCGCTGAAATTTAAGAGTAAGTTGAAAAAATTGCAAGGCTCAAATTTCAGCAAGATCTATATAGCCGCGTCCACACTACACAAACTAGCTCAGGCTCGGCCCAAGTTTTCGAGAACCTGGGCCTGGCCCATGCTAGTGTGGCAGCGAAAAACCTGGACTCGGCCTTGGCTAACTTGGCCTAGGCTTTGAGTAGGGCTCGGCCTTTGGCGAGCCCCGATTTGTATAGCATGGACAGAAACTTGGGCCGCGCCCCGTTTTGATTAGCTATCGCACAGGTGTACCGTGTGTAGTAAACTGACGAGGAAATAACACTTCGTGAGAAAACTTTGGAAAGCAGGTAGTTTTCTTCTGATTACTGCGAGTTTTTCGAGAAGATCAGAAGAATAAGTGCATTTGCTGTTAACCATGGAGGAATAATAGTCAATTGAGCCGATCAAACAGTTCAACATCAATGGTCAATGGGCCTTACCCTTAATTACGTCATTTACCTAGATGCACGCATTGCATTGTGGTACTTGTGGTAACGCGGGTTATTTTAACTTTGTTGATCATCAGCTACGTACTATCATTAACCTGCAGTTTTAAATATGGAAAGCAATAGTGATGTCCTTGAAGAGACAACCAGTGCAAACCCTAGTTTTTTTGAACACTCTTGCCCGGGTAATCATTGTTTCATCAAGACCAATGACAGTGAAGCAGCGGCATCATTTACCTCCGAAGGCAGTAGGCCTAGGCATACGAAAAGAAAATCTGGCGGAGCTGGTGGATACACGTGTTGTGTGCCTGGTTGCTACAATAATAGCAAGAAACAAAAAGGTTTGTCTTTTCATGTATTTCCAGCTGGCAAGAGCAAAGAAAAAGACTGCTACGCAAAAGGTGGATACACTTTATATCAAGAAAAGATTTTGTGCCAACATCAGGCCATAGAGTCTGCTCAGAGCACTTTCAAGGAGGGAAAAAGACATACCTAAATAATGTGCCTACTAAGACCCCGAAGACTGCAAATCAGACTCCTGTTCATGAAAGGAAAACTGAAAGGGCACGGAATAGAGGAGATGTCGTGCTCTCTGGTATACAACTTAACAATGCATGTGCTATTTCTGTAAACAATGAACCCTTACTAGAAGATTCCATGCCCCTCTGTTTTGAAGCTCAGAGTACAATAGAGAGCACCAATGAAGCCCTAAGAAGACAAATCAATTGCCTGTTGGAAGAAAACAACAAGCTAAGGGCCCAGGAGAGTACTCCAGCTCATGGAATCTTAGAACAAAATTATAAAGAGCTGGATTTAGAGAGAATCAAGGTAAATAACAAACTTTTCAAATTTTATACTGGTCTTCAAGATTATGCAACTTTCCAAGCTTTGATCAGATTTTTTGGATCTGCTAGAAACAATCTTATATACCATGATTCTGCTACAAATCATGAGAAAGTTTCTGTTGCTGAGTACAAAAAACGAGGCCCAAAAAGACGTTTAACAGCAGAGGAGGAGTTCTTCATTGTGCTTGTAAGATTGAGACTTGGTTTGCTTGAGGAGGATCTGGCCTACTGATTTTGCATTTCACAGTCCCATATTTCCAGAATTTGTATCACCTGGTTTGACTTCCTTCATAGTTATTTTCGTATGCTTCCTATTTGGCCTTCACGTTCTTGCATCAATGACACTATGCCAAAATGTTTCAAGGAAATGTATCCATCTACTCGAGTGATTATTGACTGTACAGAATTTTTTGTTGAAATGCCTAGCTCTGTAAGATCACAGAGTGTCACTTTCTCAAACTATAAGCACCACAATACAGCCAAAGGCTTAATTGCAATAGCACCAAGTGGAGCAGTAGCTTTTGTATCTGATTTATATGCAGGAAGATGCAGTGATGAGCAGATAACTAATGCATGTGGCATTTTGGATCTTTTGGAAGAAGGTGACACAATTATGGCTGATAAGGGATTTGACATTGCTTCTGACTTACCCCATGGAGTAAGGCTAAATATCCCTCCTTTCCTAAGGAACAACAGTTGTTTAAGTGTGAAAGATGAAGCAACAACAAGAAAAATTGCATCAATGAGAGTGCATGTTGAGAGAGCAATTGCAAGAATAAAAACATATAGAATTTTGAGCGCAGTATTTCCTTTATCAATGGCTCCAGAACTCAACAAGATATGGATAATTTGTGCTTACCTAACAAACTTTATGCCCCCACTTATTGCAAATGTTGAGTAAATTACAATATACTGTAGCTGTAAAAAGCTTAAAAAACTGCCACCATGAAGTCATGAGGACCTTTTCTTACTTGAATATCAGTAGACCCAAATGAAGCCCATCATTTTACATGCAATAAATTTATAACTATGATTTTAGTGTTCACAATTTTGGTTAAATGTATTGACAGAAAAAGCTGGTTAACTCTGGGAGCATTTTACTTGTCAAAAGATTTTGATCCCTGAAGATTCTCTCAATGTAGATGTCTTTGTTTGTGTATATAACAAAATCTACCCAAGGCACCTCTAGAATATTTAAAAGTCCTTGACACTGATAGTAATACAGGTGACCAGCTTTTAGTTGACACATTCCCTCAACCATTTTCATGAAAAAGCATTTATCAGTCATTGCAGCTTCCCTAACTAAGCAGTCTCTTTTACTGTATGGGCATTTCACCTCAATACAACCAGCTGGTGACCCATTCTCAACAACTATGCCATCTGGACTACAGCCAAGCCATGGATACTTTGGATTTACTACAAGGCCACAACTTTCTATTGCTGTTGGAAGCAAATATTTTTGTTTTAAATATTCTCCTATGGCCACACTCTCATTTTCAAGTCCCCATTTCAATTGAGCTGGGGTATTCCTTCCTTTGTTCATTGACTTTTGAAGTATTAGCTTTACTAATGTAGTTGGAAACAAAGTCTTTCTTCTGTTTATTATCTTACCAAAAATAGATGCAGTTATATGTTTTGACTTTTGTAGATACCAACTGGTGCAGTTTGCTTGCTGAAGAGTATTAATACAAATGTCATATGCATTGTCTTTTGAAACTCCCACTGTTTGTGAAATTTCTATTGCATCATTACTTCCCATAAACTTTTCCATGTTATTTTCCATATTTTGAAATAATGCATGGATAGCTGGCTGCTTTATCCCATTTACTACTAGTTGCATAGCTGGGTCTAATCTGGAACTTACATTGCATGATGTTTTGAACATTGCACATGGTTTATAGCTATTAGATGCTACTGCACTGCAAATAAGTGATGCTTTCCCAGCTTTTGTAAGATCCACTGCAAGATTTTCAATTTGTTGTGGAGTCACCTGACGAGCAAAGCGTGGTAGAGCACAAAATATGCGCTCTCCACTAACAATAGGACGCTTCCTCTTTTTGCCAATTTCTGCTTTTTCAAAAGTCATGTCATCGAACCTGACTGCTTTTGCAAGAGTGAGGTTGGCTGTGGATGGTACATGCCACTTCTGAGCTACTTGTGTGCAAGTTATATCAGGTGGTATTTCTTGAAGGCCCAGGTGAAGATAGTCCAGCATCGTGTACAGGAGAGCAGCGACATGCTTACATACACCCCCTTGTCCTGCTTTGCAATTGCAAATTGCCTCTACTATGTCCCCATGGTTTTGATCAAAATGAACATACACAATGTAACTGATATTCTTCATTGAAGCATGGACCTTTGCTTTTACTATGAAGAGGACTTTCTTCGCAATTACATTTGGCTTTACTACAATGTTTTTTACATATCCTTCTTTCCACAGTCGATAACCATGTCTTTTATTGCGATATGCTTGCGATGTTGTAGAAAATGGGTGTCAAACTCTGGCCCGCGGGCCAAATTTGGCCCACCGTGTAATTTCATTTGGCCCTTGAGGCAATATCAAATTAACATAAGAGCTGGCCCGCCGGTATTATAAATCGGTGGAGCTGCTTTAATGCCACATTCACCGCTAATACTATAAATCCCATAATCTACTAATACTTTTGCACTAGTAAACGTTGCTTGTTCCATATTCATGCACTTTCTTTTGCTACTTTAAAGCCTGAACGTTTGATTGACTTTGTTATTGTTATTTTCAAACTTATTATTAGCCTGTGAAAGAGTTTATATTAAAATACCTCAGAATTTTACCTCGATTTTGTCAAGTTATATAAGTCTTGCTTGTTCAGTATTCATTGCAAAATTGATTCGGGTACCTGTTAAAAGGATACTTTATTCAACCTTGGCCCGCGGCTTCAGTTCAGTTTTAAATTTTGGCCCACTCTATATTTGAGCTTGACACCCCTGTTGTAGAAGATGTCATCATGGTTGATGTACCCTTAATTAAATGATCGTCAATAGTTTTGTTAGAAAGAGGTGGAGTATTTTTCAAAGATTTTGTAAATTCTTTACTGTCATCCAAGAATCGGCCTAGTTGTGAAGATGCAAATCCTTCTATTTCCTTCGTATTTCCATTATCTTTGGTCTTGATGAAACAATGACTACCCGGGCAAGAGTTTTCAAAAAAACTAGGGTTTGCACTGGTTGTCTCTTCAAGGACATCACTATTGCTTTCCATATTTAAAGCTGCAGGTTAATGATAGTACGTAGCTGATGATCAACAAAGTTAAAATAACCCGCGTTACCACAAGTACCACAATGCAATGCGTGCATCTAGGTAAATGACGTAATTAAGGGTAAGGCCTATAGTGCCTTATAAACAGAACACGTGGCAAAATCTCAAATTTAGGGACTTCCCCTCTACCAAAAATTTCCCGCCAGCAGTCGGTCATGTTTGTTGCTCAAATTTTGTGCAAGCACGGGGGGTTGCATCTTGGGCTCGGCCCATTTTATCATTTGTAGTGTGAACACGGCTTATGGCTGCTTAAGCCTTTTGAGACTAAGTTTTTCACAGCAGATGGCACATTTATTTTGTTTTCTTTTCATAAGGAAGTCGCATTTTAACACATTGACAAACATTTTAATCAAAATGCAAGAATGCAAGAATAGTTTTCAGTTCAAATTCAAAATGTGGTAATGAACATTGTCACTCAGTAAAAATTTAGGCATTCTTGTACAAAAAGCGTGTACCTGCTAACTCTGATATTCTGTTTTACACCATAATGACAGTAATTCAGTGTTCTGCAATCCAAGAGGAAAATTTTGTTGGCATGAGCTACAATTCCTGCCTTCTTCAAGTAATTGTGTTGCTTGACTTACACTCAATGAGCTTTTACAATATGTTGCACATGAAACATGTCTCTTATTAAACAGCTACTCTCTCCAAAAGGCATTGGTAAAAGTTATGGTAACTTCATAGCATGGTACTCTGAAAATTCATACAAGACATGCTTCAATTTCTACCAAATTACTGGGACGCGTTGCAGTTTGCAAGCTAGGATACTTTAGACCCGTACATGTTTTCACGATCATGTATTTGAACATATAATGAATCTAATTTTTCTATTAATTGTAAGTCTCATATTGCCAAAGGATTAAATTTGAGTGTAATTAAGACAGAGCAAAAAGTTGAGATGGCTTTTTTAATTAAAAATGAAAAACGCCGATGACTTCTTGTCATTATTGGAAAGTCGAGACATAAAGATGAACCTAATGGACTAACGATGGCAAAAAGATTTAAGGATAATGGTTATGATAGCTAGCCAAGGTGTCTTTTAACGTACTGACTAATGGGGCAAAAACCCCACCAGGCCCCACTGCCTGCCTCATCATTCATCATTGAGATTTTTGGCTTGCCTCACCACTAGCTTGCCCTTTTGATTTGGCTATATGTATGTAATGAGGAAAACCGTTACATACAGACATATATACAGTGCCGTATCCACGGGGGGGGGGCAAGAGGGGCTGGAGCCCCCCAATAATTTCTTGTTAAAGTAAATTTTTCAACTCCTCCGCCTCAACCATGGTGAGGCCACCTCCGATAGTGACTTCTAAGCCCCCCCCAAAATGAAAATCGTGGTTACGGCCCTGATATGTATATATATATATATATATATATATATATATATATATATAT
>WIPJ01003341.1:167120-189620 GCA_018155075.1 Cassiopea andromeda | reverse complement strand
GATGAACATTACAATATTGAAAAGTAATGGATACCTTTTCAGCAACAATAGGGAATATCTGGCATTCTCCTGAGCTCGTAAAAGAGCTTAAGCATTGAACACTTAAAAGTAATAACCAGTTCAAAAATAGCACAATCTCTTCTGCTCAAGTCTTAAACGAATGCCCCGTTAAGCTTCTCTTTTTCTATCTACCAGCGATGTGCTTATTTGGGGCCGTGGGGTGTATATGCTTGAGATTGCAAGAATGTTGATGAAAGACTGGTAGTAGTTGGTCAATTGGTCAAAATACTCCAACCGCAGAAAGTGCCTCGGTACATCCCTGTCTCTTCCTATCTCACTCTATGTTTCTAAGACTCTTTAAAATTTAGCAACAGCTGGTTTGATAGACTTATAGCTATCGTGCTGTCTTCAGTTCTAACTGATATCACCATCAGACAATTTCCTGTACTTACTAAAATAATGTATGGCACACACTTAGGCTTAAGTGTTATATGGATGCCATCTGTTAACAGCCTCGTACCAATCTATGAGCTTGCTAGGCATGAAATCCATTGTATTGCTCAAATGCATTGTCCTACTGATTTCATTTCATTGCATTGAACTGTGCATTGTATTTTTACAAGGAGACTTCACTGGCTGGTAATGAGAAATGCATTTTTTGATGAGCGCATTATAAACCCTGGTAAATCGAGGACGTCTTCTGCTGTAATTGTGAAGTAATCATCAAAGATTGATGCAAAGCAATTATTCGCATGGTGATTGAAGCAATTTACAAAGCAATCCAACAAGCATGTTGCATGATTGTAGCAAAAGTTAGAAGTCTTGGTGTCAAAGTCTGTAAGTAGCAGTTTCACTGGCAGAAGCATTTAAGCTAGCAACAAACACTAGATAGCAATGCAAACTACTCTGGCCTTAACAATTACCATTGTCCTATTCTGGCATCATTTTGGTATTGCGGATAGTATTATCATTACCGATGAGACTCGACTTCACAGGGATCTGTTCAAATCCAACAGACTCGTCTTACCTGTTGTTGATGGCAAAGAGAGAAAAGTGAAGGTCATTATTGGGATGACCTTAAATCAAGTCGTTGACGTGGTGAGGGTTTGTTTTATAAGCGTTTATCTAAAGCTTTCTGAGTCCGATAATTGAAGAAATTTTCAGATGTTTTATTAAAAATACATTTTTGATGATTGAGTGTATCTTTAATATATGTCGTAAAGTCAGACGTGGTTGAGTGCTTTAGACTAATCAAACTGCACATATTATCTAGATAGTGGTGGACCATAATGTCTATCCAAAACCGAATTCTATTTTTGTGATGAAAGATTGTATTTTAAACGACTCTATGAATTTTTAGCATCGCATGGCAGGAAAGTTGCCATTTCTTGCATTCGATTAAAACAAGTAGGACTTTGTGGTACGTTATCATTTGACTGCTCTTGTTGAGTCACTCAAGGGTTCTCAAGACTTCATAATTTAGCAAATTCACTAGCCTTATATATATTGCATGAACTGAAGATGAAGATCTATTATCAATGCTATCAGTTTGCTTTTTGTTGGTAGACGACCCGTTTGCAAATATGCTGATCTTCTAGTTCTCTTGGTTGAGTATATCTTCTTATATCATTGCAGGAAGAGACGAATGAGCATGTTCTTATTAATGTTTTTATCAGGCAGGTTAGTAGAAGATGGTTATTTTAGCATAGTGGACATATCTTGATTGGCTGTCAGCGAGACCCCCATGTAAGGAATCTTCAGCGTAGGAAAATCTTGATAGGCTGCAAGCAAGATCCCCATTTGGGGAGTCTTTGGCACTTCAAAGACAAACAAGATTTGTCCACTATGCTGGCTATGCTGCATATAAAATGATGAGCCTAGCGTTGCTTGAAGTAGTTATAGCTTGTATTGGTTCGACTCATAGAAGATCTATGCCAAGAATGATGGCTAACTTGGATGCACTTAAAATTGTTGATACCAGTAATAGTAACTGCCAAATTTGAAAGGAAGGCAGCAATATCTTCTATTCCTAAAACGATGCATGTAACTCTTCTCTCTACAGAAATGGAACAATACGAACATGAAATGGATTCCTAAAGACTATGGTAATGTTACACAAATAAATCTCAAGCCAAATCAAACTTGGACACCAGATTTGTTCCTCTTTGCAAAGTAGGTAAATTTTATGTCTCTGTCAATAAAATGCTGCCACTTGTTGAGCATTTTTTTGGATACTAAAACAATAAGACCCAGCAAATGCAGGTTTGATAGTGATCGACCTGCTAGACAGCGTACTTAAAAATCTATAGAATGTTGATCCGTATCACAAGTGATACGGATTGGTCTTCCATCTACACTACTTCTAGCAATCTCTAGCAAAAACTGATACGGTTCGCAGTCATTTTAGCAAAATGATCAAAAGTAATCCGGATTACATACTGTTGACACTTTTAGGCTTCATATACACTGCTGTGGATCACTTTCTGATCCGTATCAAATGTGATCCAGAGCAGTGTAAACGGGGCCTTAATCACCAAAAATCTGATATGAAAGTCAAAACAAGCTCTCATATTTTGCACTTACCTACAGTATTAGTAAGCTAGAACTAATGAGAATAGTATGAAGCAGCTGCCAAGCGTGACTTTATTGACTCATGGTATCAAATGAATGTATTTTCTGTGCGCATAATTACGCTACGATTAGAAGCATGAGTTTGTATAGCAACTTTGTTACTGTAAATCACAGGCAAATAAGCAGTTAGGAAGAAATAGAGACAAATGCTATGACTACAGCTACATATTTTTACATTGGAAAAAAAAAATTTTAGGGCAATACGAGGATTACTATCGAAATTTGTAGAACCGTCAATTTATCCTATCGTCAAAGCTAAGGAGTTTGGTATTTGACGCATAAGCATATTCAAGAAAAGAAAATAGAAGGAAAGCAGCTAGATTTAAGTTCTTGCGCAGTTGTAAAGCTTCTATGTAGAGTCATTATACTTTTATTTTGCCTGTAGTGTTGAAGAAGATAAGTCATACAATGGAATATTGGATACACTAAAAACTAGAGTGCAGCTAACTAGCGATGGCAAAGTAGAGTGGAATTCACCTATTATGTTTAGAATAAGCTGCAGCATAAATGTTGCGAAGTTCCCCTTCGACACGCAAAGATGCGAGTTCAAGTTTGGTAGCTTCACTTACGACAGTACAAAGCTTGAATTGATCCCTGAGAATGACGAGGCCGATCTTACGCAGTATACAGGTATATCCTTCAACATTTTATGAGGAAATAAATCCTATAACAGTGTCTGTTTAATAGAAGCTTTTCATTGAAAATAGTACACTGACTTTTGCGAAAGTATTGTGTCAAAAATCTCAGAGACGCGGTACCACAATAATACTGTTTTTACATCAAGAGCTTGGCAATTAATTTTTATTGGGCCATGATAAAATTTTTGCATGAAGTGTATACTTTTCTTTGTAAGAGAATACTTTTCTTTGTAATATTCAGTTTATCTTGCACAGCGATGCATCATGCACAGCAACCCATCATGCAGGACATTTTTAACATACAAAGTGGTGGAGGAAATTCCCCACAAGCCCCTTTCATTGCCCCACCAGTGAAACATGTTTGCCCTACCACTTAAGCGCCCTTTTGATTCAGCGACCTTTTTATCTTTATCTTTTCTGAAATATTTGTATGCTGATATGAGTTTTTTGCTCTACAATCTATACCAGTATATTAAGAGTAACTTTGACAGCCTGTTCATCTGTAGATTCTACATTTATCTAAAAATGCCCCACCAGTGAAAAATCTTTAAATTATACCCTGCCATCATGCACAGCGAATCATCATGCACAGCGATACACATTTTGTACAGTGACTCATCAAGAAAATCTTTCGGAAGATCGGCATAATAATTCTTTATCTTGAAATTTGATCCAGTCACTGAGCTCCCTTATAACCAAAGGTACTATTTTTTAGACAATGTGGAATGGATGCTTATTTCGATGAATGCCAGGAAAGACAAATCTCAACATACATGCTGTGAGAATACATTCGATGAAGTTATCTTCAACCTCATTATCAAAAGAAAACCACTCTTTCTTATGATAAATCTAATTGCTCCAAACATGATCTTCTCGTTCCTGACAATTGCTGTGTATACCATACCTTCAGCTTCTAGTGAGTATTGTATCTTTATTGTTCAAAAGATATCCGTTATTGACTATTTACTATTTACCTTTATAATAATTTCCTTCTATCCTTGTCCTTTCCATCATGTCATGGTGCTTTTGTATACCATTATTCATATCCTTCATCCATGCTTTCTCTCTTCATGTTTAAAACTTTTATAAACATCATTCTATTTTATATAAAATTCCATACAGCACTCCACCATCCATATCGTCCTTCCTTTGTTGCATTATTATGCTAATCATTCTAATTTATGTTTCATTCTACACAGCACTCTCTTATTGCTTCCTTCTTTATGTGTTACATTATGATACTAATTATTCTGATTGAAACACCACTCTACACAAAGCTCATTCGTACCTTCCTTCTTCATGTGTCATTACCATGTAAATTGCACCACTTCACACAACACTCATTCATACCCTCCTTCTTTATGTCTCATTACTATGCTAATATTCTAATTTATGTACCACTGTACACATTTCCGTATGTTGCAGTCAATGCATTTATTACATTCAAGCACTAGAATATGTAGATTAATATTTGAATGTAATAAACACTTTGGGCTAGCAACAGTTGTTCAATTCTTACATAAAGCTTATTGCAAAGGTTGTATTCCAGTCGGTATATTCATTAGTTCAAGGGGGTATTCTAGTGGTATTATTTTGGGTTTTGTCACCTATTATTGCATACACAAGAATTCCATCATTAACAGGTTTTTCTACTCCCAGGTATATAGTCTTGAATTATACCTTATAACCTTACTAAGTATGATACGTTTGAGACATCTCCATTAGTGAAGGTGGAAGTCCCTTTGAAAATCAGCAACGGCTAAAGGGCTACCTTCCTGTTTTCTTGTAAGCGAAGTGAAATGAAACTAACAAAGATTTTAGTTCAGTTGCACAGATAGGGCCTAGCAATTCAATATCTTTGTTTCCCTATGATTAAGGAATAATGCAACCAAGTCGAATTAGCCTAGCTACAGTTGAGCACTTGAGCACTTAGCTTGTTTTATTTTCGTTGCTGTTAATCCGACTGCTTCTTTTGTGCAGACGAGAGGTCATCATTTGTTGTCAGTCTTGTACTTGCAATGGCACTGTTCCTAACGTCATCCATTGATCTCATGCCAGACAGTTCTGAAGTTATACCGTTGTTCAGTTACTTTCTTGGATTGGTTCTTCTTGCTATGTTTTTGTTGACAATAACAATTTGCTACAATCTAAGCATCTACTATGCCAATGCAAACGTTTCTGTTATGCCGTACTGGATGAGGAAGTACGTACTCAATAGCCTAGGCCCATTCTTTGGAATTGTGTTAAGACGTTCACAGTCAAATGAAAAGGAGAAGGTGAACGATGATCACATTATGGTAGATCTAAATGAAGAGTTAGAGTGCTGCCACCCTGGAAGGTTGTGGAAACCCGGTTCTTCTGTCAAAGCATCATCTCATTTATGGCGTGCAAGGTCTTCGAAGGCAAACGTTCTAAAGGAAATGGGGCTGGACTCCAGGATGAGTAAGCGAGATCTCAAAAGGATTTCTAAGTATCTTACATCTATTATCGACAGTTTAGAGAAGGAGGAGGAAAAGGCGCACAGACAAGCTGAGTGGCACGCTGTCTCGAAGACACTGGATAAACTTTGCCTGTGGATATTTGTGTGTGCATTTCTGCTCATAATAACATTTTGTTCAATAAAGGGTGCATCACTTACATGAAAATTAGGAGACTCCCACAAGTTTTATATAATGCAAGACCAATTGTTGTTAAAAGCAATAGTCATTCACAACAACTTAAGAGAGGAGACTTTTAATTTCTAGCTATGCGTTGTCAAAAACTTTTTTTTAAATCTTGACTTAACTTTGATGTATAGTAAGAATGAAGTAGCCAAGTTGGACAAATTAATCCTCTCTATATTACTCTTCCATTAGTATATGAAGACTATTCCTTCAGGAAATTTACTCTTTTCACCACGTATGCATTGTCCTTATGAATCTCTACTTTATCATTAATCTTCTGAGCCATAGACAGGAATATCTTAGTACGGGGGCGAAGGTAAGCAGTGCGCCTCCTGCCCTCGAAGAGCGGAAGCAAGGGGGGGGCAATAATGCCCTCCTTATGCTGTCTACAGATATAATTTCTTCACATTTTCTTCTAACATCCGTTCTTCTCTCAGGCTCGACCTACTTCTATCTGCAGGTATTCATCAACTGTCACGACACACAACAATGGTTGGAAGCATGACGTGATAATAAGTGGAAGTGCCCTTCTCCAAACTTCTGCTTCCTCTTTGTCCTATTGTTGTTTCAGCGTCCCTGGCCATAGATGTGGAACCTGGGGACCACAAGGGGATGTGTCCCTTCTTTTCATAGAGGTTTTGGTAAACTTCTCCATTTCAACTTACAGAGTTGTCTCTCTTTTTGTTTTGGAGGACACCGAATGTATACCCCCCTCAATTCTTAAATGCTTTCAACGTCCCTGTTCTCAGTATCCAGCCAAGTTAATTTACTAAATCTTTATGTGCTGATTATTAGCAACTGCAGCTAGCCGTGTTTGCTTACTAGCATAATCAAAATTTTACTTTTATGCTTGGCGTAGGACATCATATTTGTATGTTCATGTATTTAACTAAACTAAACTAAAGCAATACTAGAATAACATTATAGCAAAAAAGTATAGATAAACATAAAGGCATAAAAATATTTGGCAAAAATTATTGGGTTGTTGATCTCTAGGTTGAATTTCTAAGGAGGAGCTTACTCAATATATGAACTAATCGAGAAAAGAGAGGAAATTATCAGGGGGATTTAAAAATAATTGAAAAGCTTGCTTAAACAAGAGAAGCAAGAAAAAAGTTGTCTGCAATAAAGTATGTAGAGAAAACTTGCTTGATCAACAGTTTACCTTTGAGCCTTTCAATACTATTGCGAAAGAAATTACAGTACATGCAAAACAGAGTCGTTTAAAAGGCAATAGAGTCATTTGAAAATTTTGCTTGCCATGAAAAGATAAAAAAATTGCTTGTGCCTCTGCAAAAGCGGTACCCCAACGGGTATTCGCTAATGGTTCGCCACTAAGTAGGAAGATGGACAGCTCGTTGAGGAGTATGGTGGCCGAAGACTGCCACTGGAAAATATTTCTACGCTTTAAATTTTTTCAATTTCAAAGTACTTTTCTATTTTTGCTTTTACATTTTATTTTTTATCAACAAAGCTTTCAGCTGGACATTCTCCAAATTGATTTTTTTTAAATAATTTTTTGACAACGATAAAAAAACGATAAAAATTTTTTCACTTTTTTCCACGTGTCCTAAAACTGCCAAAACCTCATTCCTAAATTGCCAAAACCTCATTTCCGACTAGCGATGCGAGAACAATACTCTGGTCTGGGACAACCGATCTACCAGCAGTTTTCTATCAGTTTGTGTTCAGCGTAGTTTTGGTTTCCAGATATTTTCAGCTGGTTTGTCGAACAAGAGCCCTGAAAACGGAATGTGCGCAAACCCTAGTAAACTTCAAATGATGTTTCTGGGCCACAGGCGTGCAAATAAATTATGCCTAAATTTTAACGGACAATTTATGTTACAAAATGAAGAAGTAAAACTCTTGGGTGTAGAAATTGATAGAAAACTGACTTTCGAACCACATTTCAAAGAAATATGTACTAAGGTGAACCAGAAAGTAAGTGTTTTTCGGAGGGTTAGACCATACCTGGGGATACAAAAGTCTCAAGTCCTCTTTAACTCTGTTGTAATATCGAATTTTACTTATTGCCCCTACTTTGGGTATTTTGTAGCAAAGCTGCAAATAATAAGATAAATAAAACACACAAAAGGGCCCTGAGAGTATTATACGATGAATATGAATCTACATTTGAACAACTTTTAGAGAAAAGTGGAACAAAAACGATACACCAACGGAATTTACAATTCCTTATGACCGAGATTTACAGGACATTGAACAATTTAAACCCTGCATACATGGCGGAATTCTTCATAAAAAAGGATTTACCGTACAATTTACGTAAAAAAGATCTGTGTAAGCTCCCAGCCGCAAAGTCTCTAATGTTTGGAACAAGCTCACTTTCATTTAAGGGAAGTCTGCTATGGAACACTCTCAGGGACAATGTTAAAGGGGCCATAACCATTCAAAAATTTAAGAAAGAAATACGCCACTGGGATGGCAAAAATTGCACGTGCCATATCTGCACATAGGCAAGGAGGAGCGTTAATTTATCCAGTATTGTCTTTAAAATTTTTGTAGTTACGTTTTAAATTTTATGTTAGCAGTTGGTCTGAATTAGTATTAGTATTTTTTGTAAATTACTTTATTACTATGTATTAACCAACTTTAAATATATGTGAAATGAAATGAAAAAATCTTGAAACTTTTGACTTGTTCACAGAAGAGTCTTCGTTGTAACAGCAAAGTGTACTTGTCAGTGTGATTTACTGCGATTTAGACTCATAACTTTCTCGTTGGGAACGGCCTGAATCAGGGGGTTGTGTCAGTTTGAGATGAAAAATAGCGTCCTGTACTCGTCTGCTTTTGTAACAAACACATTATCATAATTCAAATATTTTGATAACTCTCTAGAGAGTTCCTATCTGGAAAGCGAGCATATATGTTTGGGGAAACCCCTCCATGGAAGTTGGGGGGAGTCTCTAGAGCCCCTAATCATTTATGCTCGAGAGATAACCTCTAACCTAGGACGGATCGAGGGGGCCGGGGGCCATGCCCCCAAACGGCAGTGTTTCTTATAGCAAAAAATAGGGTTGAGAAACTTGTCGCATGAAAAGACAATTAGGCCCCCCTCAAGTCCAGTTCTGGATCCCCCGTCTCTAATAACCCAATTTGTTACTTGACGTGAAAGGTAGTGATAGCAACAGATACTTAAGGCTCCCAAACATTTGCGCTCGCTTTCCAGATAGGAACTCTCTAGATAGTTGTCAAAATATTTGATTTATGATAATGTGTTTGTTACAAAAGCAGACGAGTACAGGACGCTATTTTTCATCTCAAACTGACACAACCCCCTGATTCAGGCCGTTCCCAACGCGAAAGTTATGAGTCTAAATCGCAGTAAATCACACTCACAAGTTTCATCTCAAACTGACAAAACCCCCTAGACATCCTGTATGGCAGTCTTCGGGCACCATACAGGGGGTCTGGGGCAAATCCAAGCTCGCGGTAGTTTTTGAATTTTAAAGATGGATAGCTCGGTGGCCGTACTTAAGGCTCAATAAGATCAGCTTGCCAAAATAAATGGGCATGCTTATCTGAGGTATGTACTTATGTAGAACCAGACTGATGCTAGTTGGTTAGCTAGGTGTCTGTCTTACTCTTAGACAGGAGTGGAACCAAAACTTTGTCTTCCTATAACATGTTTCTGTTACGCCATTGAATGGCCTAAAAAGGATAGGTTTAGAGAAAAGTTATTTGGTCAGTTGGAAAAATTATCTTAAATTTCAAAGCTATTATTTAACAACAACTTGTTCATTCCTATCGTCAAGCTTACTAGTTTTTTTCTGATATTCCAATCTCTCCTACTTATTCCTATCTTCGTCATGGTTCTCACTCTTAAATTTATATTGAAGCTGCGGTTTCCAACTGATGTCTTCCTTCTGATCCCTTGGAAGTTAGGCAACAAAACATTTAGCACAGTGCACACAAGTTTACTCTTTTGACTGGCTAATCAACATAGACTTATTTCATTTGTGCTGTAGTTCTTAAACAGCTGGTCTAAGCAGCTGTAGATAGTAATAGGCAATGAGTGGATCCACGACCCGGAATAACGTTGGAAAAGCTATATGCTTGTTGAAATGAATACCTCAATGGGGATTTAAAAAAACAAAAAGAACGAATAAGCAATTACCAAAAAGATCAATTTTACAGGAAAATCTGAAGAATTTAAGCGTACTTGATAGTTTATATGTATATTATAAATAGATAAAATAGATTATTTGTATAAAATACATTGGAAAGAATGGTATTAGTATTAATAAATAAGCTCAGAAGCGAGTCTATCAATGTGGTGCAAAAAGAGAAAAATCATGTAATCATTGGTGATATTTTACAATAGTTTCAATATTGGAAAATTTGCTCCTTGTGCTTGTATGCTCCTTGGTGCATTAATTTCCCTATTCTTTTGTGTTGCCATGCTAAGTATTCAATACTTTTACAGTTTTTTTGCACCTTGTATTTGTCTTGTAGCATATACATTTCAGTAAGTTTCGGAACTCCGGGGAATTCATTCTGTTTTGGAAATGACCTATTGTTTACACCCCTTCGCTCCCATAACGGTGGAGAGTCATTTTAACTAAAGAAGCGGATGGGAACGCAGCCATTACCTAGCTTTGGGTTAATGAAAAGATGGAGTATATAGGTGCGCAAAACAGAGGGTTGGTGACGTTTTTATTGGGCTAGGAAATGCTAGCTTCTAGGGGCTCACAATGCAGTTTTAAAACTATATAGTGTTTTAAAATCAGAAATGAATAAACTTCCAGGGGATCCTCACAAAGAGTTTCACGAGGCATACCAAGAATTTTTCCGAGCCCCAGTGAAAGTCTTCAGTTTTGACGAAAATTGGCTAATTAAAGATCTATGAATATCAAAGACTCTGTGGACAGTAAGTGGCCACGCAGCCTCCTAACCTCATTTGGTAAATCTCTGTTAGTAGATTGGATCACAACATTCCATTTTGACGTTTTATGCAAGAGTTTGATTATCTTTGTAAAAGTTATGAGACGCCAAAAGATATTAGCTAAAGCAGAAAGTGTTTAACAGACGTTAATCAACGCTTGGTTAATTCTAATTCCATGTGGTTGGATTGATATCTTGGTTTGTCCAAAGAGGAGGGAATCTTCATGGTATTTGGAACAGGACCTGTTTGACGTATGATACCTGGTTTGCTTGTTAGTTGAAGAATGTTGTGCCATGGGTGCCGTTGCGGGCGGCTCAGGGGACCTCAGGCCCCTTCTTAAAATTATGAAAGACTTTTGGGGGCTGAGCTCCTTTTATCGAGCATGTGTTAGGCTGGATAAATTCTTAACTATGCTTTTGCCAAAGGAGGAGAAAGGAAAGGTACACTCCTGATTAGAGAAGAATGCTACAAAGCTATTTTGGCTTTCTTCTTCTTTTATTACTTCCACATTTGCAGTAGTAGCAAAAACAACATTTTTTTGAATGCAAAAATGAATATAGTCCAAGGTGTGGTCTATATATTCCCTACAACACAGTCCCCTTTATTACAATTTTACGAAGGCATCACTTTGTTGTGCTCAAGCTGTTATACGAAGTCCGTTGTTAAGCAATTTTCAGGGAAATCAGTAATATCGATGCTACAGTATTGTACTTGGTGTTAGATTTCTGTTCCTTATGATAAGTAAATATTTAGCCTACATATAGAGACCCTAAAAATTTAAGAAACTTGTAGAATAAAACGAAAAGAACGTAGAAACTCCAGAAATTTGAAGTCTGTTATCTATATATCTAAAATAAATAATGACATTGTTTTTGCTAAATGTAGCTTGCAAATTGTACATTACTTAACAAAATTTTTGGCTGTGCTCAATTCATTCTTAGACTTGAGAAAGTCCAAGAGGCTATTAATGAGCCCCATTATGTTGTGGGAGGATGTGGGGGTATTGGCAGAGAAAATGAGACGAATATAGGGTATGTTAATTTTTAAAATGAGGATATGTATAAAATGGGACATGGCTACTTTTAACAAAAAATGCAAGGAATAAGGGAAGTTATCCAAAAAGTATTAGGGGATATATAGAGCTCCCTAAGAAGACCCTAGCAGATCTAGAATTCGATTAAGAATTAAACTACTTAGCTCCGAGCTGGGCTTAGACAATAAAGGCGTAATTTAACTTCAATAAGGCTACTCATTGCTTCCCTTCTGAACTAACATTCACGTGGCACGCTATTATTTGACCCAAAATTAATATACTATATGCAATAGCAGGGACACTGGAGCATTTTTGAGTGAGTGGACTGGGGACGAGTGGCAAGTCCCTATTAGGGCGTAACAGTGGGGTTCAGGGGCGGATCCCTTTAAAAGTATCATAACTACGCCCTTAGGTTGTAAGAAAACCACTTCTTGAATATTGAAATCTATTCTATCATCGATAAAACATGGCTATGTATTGTATGAAATCATATACTAGTAAAAGTGGGGGGGGGAGGCTGTAGTCCCAGCCCCTCCGGCTCCTGTGTGCTTGAATAGGAATTGTATTGATATAGCTGCAAACTCTATGTGATAAAGGCATATAATGGGATATTGTATAACTCAATGGGATATATAATACATCCGCAAGGAGTTTAGTAACACTACAATACACGTATTTTTTGCATAAGAAAACTACTTTTTTGCCTTAGCCTCAATTTCCTGAACTTTGTCCACAATTTATGCTGAGATTTTCTTAATATTTTCTTAACTTCCTCATGAACAAACTGGCTAAAACGGAAAAATCTGCCTGCGTTAATCTTGCAAACTCCACTTTAGATTGTATTTTTAATATTGTTTGAATTTTAGAGTGAGATAAAATCGATTTTTTCCAAGCAGAAACTGAACTTTGCAGCTTCAGCCTTGTGACTTTCATAGATTATCGTAAGATTTTGGGTCTTGAGCTTCATTCTCTTTTAAACTATTTTCTTATATAAAAAACGTGTATTATACAGTACTTTAAAGCTTATTCAGAACAGTACAATAAGTCTTTTGACTAAATAACCAGAAGAGAGCCCACTCGAAATCTCATGAATAGGCCTTTTGGTCTGTATCTAAGGTAATATCAAGGGGTAGACACTAGGGCGGTGTAGGATGACAAAACAGCCAGTCAGTTCAATGCATCTCTACACTCCTACATGGTCGTGGCCATCGCCTTAATGTACGTCGCTAGACTAGTTGATTCTGCTAAATCTATTAACGATATCGTTATATATAACTTTCTACAGTTTGCCTTGATGACGCGGAAAATTTTGATGCCCTAATACTCATAGGATTTCTATTTTCATTTTCATGTCTTTCCAGAAGCTTCCGAAGCGAGTCTTGATTTTGAATTTCTGATGTTTCTCTAACTCTCTGATTTGTCGAAACGTTTCTCCTTGCTGTGAGCTTCTTCAAATAGCCATTCAATATGCAGTAGAAGAATGGATTTAAGCAACTGTTCACCCATGTGAGAACATGTGAAAATTTCAATACGGTATTTAAAATAGGTCGGTTAGCAATTGCCCCGAAGTCCATTATGACGAAGCATATATGCAAAGGAAGATAGCATACAGCGAAACTAGTTATCAGTAGCACCATCAACTTAATGAACTGGTTTTGAAGTAGTTTTGTGGTTCGCTCACTGTAGGGGGTAAAACCAAGCTTTAATCTTATCACAATTATGACGTATGAAAACAAAATGAAGCTCAGTGGAATGACATAGTTTGCAGCGAATATGAAAATAGTATATGTTTGTCTCTGATAGTGGCTAGGCCAAGCTTCACGACATTGAAACTTCTCCCATGAGCTGTTGTACTCATACGCATAGAAAGACGGAGCAGCAACAACTAATGCCCAGACCCATATGAGTAGTATCTTAATTCGAAGGCCAAGCATAGTAGAACGAGGTGTCATTGGGTAGACAATGGCTTTATACCGTTCCCACGTGATCATCGCTAGTGTACATATACTTGCTGATACAGAAACGACTTGGATGCTCGGTATTAGCTTGCAGATAAATGAACCAAACGTCCACGTTTTGCTGTTGTAGTAGATCAATGTGATTGGTATACAAAATATAGCAACAAGGAGATCAGCAATGTTCAAATTTATCAAGTAATATCCATAGTAGTAATTCTTGATGCTGCGCAGCTGTTTATGTTTATAAATATACACGATAGCAGCTACATTTGCAATCAGGGTAGCCAAAAAAATAACAGAGGAAAGTGTCAGTCGAAATATTTCTAATGCGGAGCGTTTTTCATTCATAACGGGAAAGGGGCTTGGAGTTCTAATCAACGAGAAGTTTGACTTCATTAAGCAACAATTTAGCGAATATTTTTTCTCTCTGCGGTCGGTGGTGGATGCTCAGGTCTTCAGACGATGAAATCTCTTGTACTTTGCTTCAATGCTCAAAGTCTTGCTGAAAAAAATGTTTGATGTGAGATTAGGCCTAAATCCATGGTGTTAAGATAACGGTATACAAGAAAAACAAATCAAAAACTTCAAATTCCAACATCTTTTCTTCAAAATTGTTGTGGTTCAATATCTCCATCAAAGGGATGGAAATCCTCATCAATCTAAAACAGTGGTTCTTCGCCTTGCTGGAAGTATCGAACCCCACAAGTTCCATATATCCACTTGTTGAATCCTTCGTAGTTGGAAAGAAAAAATGTGCTTCTTTGCACAAACTGGCCAAGTAGAGCGTGCCGTCAGAAATCATACGAGTGGCGTGAACCAAACTGCCAAATTACTGCTGACTCACCGAATAGCCCTTTCCACAAGTTGCTCGGCAACTTTGTTGCAACTTTAGGCTTTCTAGCAACTTTCAGCTTATTGAGCAACTTTCTGTGCATCGGACAACTTTTAAGTTTTTGTGTCTCGATAGTCACAGTCATGCTTCTTCTAGGAGTGAAACAATAAAAAAGTGTAGAACATAGCTTATTTCGAGAATACCTTTGTCCAATCTTTCAGTTTTACTGTTAGGTAGCACGTGTTTCTATGAAAAGGTGTCTCTAAAAGACAAGAGGCTAGAATAAAGCAACAATTAAGAAGCTTTTAAGAAACACAGTCAGGCTGAGCTTCAAATGTTAACTGGAAAAACTGAGCTTGTAAGAAAGATTCTGAAAAAAACGTTCATTTTGGTCCAAAATTTATCGAGTAGTTTATCATTCAGTGAAAATGGGCATGGTTGAAATGTAAATTGGCAACATTCTTGAAAACGAGAAACTTTTCAGGAAATTTCGAGCAACTTGTGAACAGGGCTATCACCGAACCCTTGGGGTTCGATCGAACCCAGGTTAAGAACCACTAGTGAAAAAGTATATGATAAAAGTATATGATAAAAGTATATGATAAAGGTATATGATAAAAGTATATGATAAAAGCATATGATAAAGGTATATGATAAAAGTATATGATAAAAGTATATGATAAAAGTAGATGATAAAAGTATATGATAAAAGTATATGATAAATGCATATGATAAAAGTATATGATAAAAGTATATGATAAAAGTATATGATAAAAGTATATGATAAAAGTAGATGATAAAAGTATATGATAAAAGTATATGATAAAAGTATATGATAAAAGTAGATGATAAAAGTATATGATAAAAGTATATGATAAAAGTAGATGATAAAAGTATATGATAAAAGTATATGATAAAAGCATATGATAAAAGTATATGATAAAAGTATATGATAAAAGTACATGATAAAAGTATATGATAAAAGTAGATGATAAAAGTATATGATAAAAGTATATGATAAAAGTAGATGATAAAAGTATATGATAAAAGCATATGATAACTTATGCCTGAAAAGCATAAGCAGCTTAATCTCGTCTAGATTGGCATGAAATGGACAGCATAGCTTGACGCTATATTCCTTGCAGCAAGGTTAGCATTCTTGAAGTTCTTTACATTTTGAAGGCGTTGCGTTCTCCAGACATCCCCCCAGTCAGCGTATTCCTGGCTTGAAGTAATGTGTCATGTGACGAAGTGAAAATTGTGCTTGTATGTTTCATTGTATTATTGTTCTTTTTATGTTACTGTTATGAATATACAAAAAAGAGTGTGAAATACTCATAGAGTCTGAAGGTCTGAAATTCCCTGCTTCTGCAGCAGGCTATCAAAGTTCCCACGTATTTCTATGGGATTCTTTCATTAATCTGATGTTTTCAACAATCATCTGCGACGTAATAATGACGTAGTCTCCTAATATATAAAGTTGGATAATAGAGCCAAGGTATTTTTAAAAGTACCTTCGACTTTCCATCATCTGAAGTCTGCTTTTGTTTAATTCCACCATACAAGTGAGAAAATAGCAACAGCCTGAAGGGGACTGCTTGGGTGAATCACTACCTGTTCATAAGATACATGGTCATCACAACTTACAGATCAGTCGTAGTAGCCTTTTCTAACGACTGTTCGATATAACACAAGAATTTGCAGACATTGTAATTCAAGGGTAGTAGCTCTCTGTAATTTTAGTCACCTGGTCTTGGAAAAGGGGCCTACTGTAAATTCTCATTTTAGCCCCCTCTCACTTAATTAAGCCCCCCTTTCTGGACCAAGAAATTTATTGAGCCCCGCCCTAGAAAATGTTGAATTCTACCAAGCGTAAGTAAGCTTCATAGAAGTAAATAGACTAAGCCAGATCACACCCCGAAAATAATAGTTCTCAACCTATCAAAAAACAAGGTCATTCATTGTCTTACTGCAGACAGCAACGCTCTTTAACAACAATTACTACACAATATTTCTATTTTGTTTGCTCTGCTGTGAGCTAATGATTTGAAAACCAAACACTTTGAATACTGTACTCTCTATTTTCAAACAGCAAATAATTAGTTTAATATTGAAAATTCTGAAGAAATCTATTTTGCCCCCTCTCTTACATAAGCCCCCTCTCCAATAAGCCCCCTCTAGAGTACTTGAAATCAATAAGCTCTGCAAGGGGACTAAATAAAGAATTTACGGTGGGTCATAGCAGGTGTGGCATTGTCTGCAAAATTTCGCTAAATGTGGACAAAACTATTATAGGATTGCTTATTGCATATAAGGGTGGTGGACGAGAATTTTTTAGGGTTTCAGGCTTCAGGTTACTGAGCAGGAGATGCCGTGATCGCAATTAGTTTTAGGTACAATCTTTTTTTTTATAAGAATGCCTAATTTTTTTCTGAGCCTCAATATTCTTAAAAATTTTCGGCTTTGAGCCTCAGATTATTCTTAAATTATTCTTAAACTTTTCTTGCTCAACACAAGGTGTAAATTCGCCTTAAGATCAAAGAAACATATTAAATCATTTTTGATGTGTTGATTCACCATAAATTTCAACGAGAACAAACAGAACAAGACAAAATACGGTTTTAGTCCAAAAGCATTATTTCAACTCCATCAATATCATCAATGCCAATGTAGTCCTCGCTATCATCTGAATACGTAACTCTATATGTGGCAAGAGTTTTATTAAAGTACTCGATTTATATATATATATATATATATATATATATATATATATATATATATATATATATATATATATATATAGCGTCAAAGTAACAAATGTTTTGTTTTGGGAGGAAACTGTTAATTAAATTTGATTCGATTAACAAAATATTTTAGTTTTGATGAAGGTTGAGCCTGGCAATATTCTTAAATTATTCTTAAATTTTAGCAATTTTGAGCCTCAATATTCTTATAGACTTTATTCTTATAAAAAAAAGAGTGTAGGTGAAAAGCTAAAATCTGTGGTACCCAGTTCTCCAGCAGTTCCACTTCTACCTATATAATTTTTCACCCACACATTGTTTACGTTTTTAAACCACGTTAAAATGTGAATTGACTCTCATTCTGTTTCAACGACTTTAATCATTATAGTGTTAAGTCGCAGGATATGTTTTTCTGAGAGGCCGTTTTTCAGAGTCCATAGCATGGCTATTACTTTGCTGGACGTGTTTTGGCAATTTTTTATTCGGATTAATACTGCTTTTCTTTCCTAGAGCAAAATCTTTTCTTTTATAGACGCTGACGTCTCAAACAGGAGCCGGAATGTTTGATGCATTAGCTGGCAAATGGCACCAAAATTCTAAATAAACAAGCATTTCTTGATGCATCTTGAAGATGCTGCTGCTTCTTTGATGTTTGAGAAGGATTGCTACCGGCTAGTTCTAGGGGATTATTATCAATGCTGCTAGTTTCGTGATTAATGTTTGCAGTCTGCGTCACCTGTTACTCTTTGGGGCATTCAAATGTTACGTCACGCAAGGGGGTGGGGGAGGTCTTTTGATTTTTTTGACAAATTGTGAGAAAGGGGCAGTGGGTTATTTTTGGCATGTGATGTCATATTTTTTAAACAACTCGAGATTTAGCATATCTGGCCTCAAAAAAGCAGATCTGGCCCTTTTCAAGAGCAAATTTGACTCCACATCTAAAAGTAGGCTGGCAATCATATTTGATGCCATTTTGGCCCTTTTCACTTTTCATTTCCACCATTTTCAGTAAAAAGTGACATGTTAAGCACAGTATTATGAAAGCAGAAAAATAACCTATGGAATTTCATAATGTGACGACACACATTGGGGTGTGGGTGGGTAGTTATGAATTTATATCAAAGTGTGACAGGGGGTAGGTGAATATCTAAAAGTTGCAAAATTAGTGAATGGCCCCTTATCAAAATAAACATCTTCCACCCTTTTTATATGAAAAATGCTTATAAGAAAATGAGGCTCAAATGGTCAAATCTCAAGAAAATCGTAAAAAAATCTCAAGTATGTACTTTCAGACTGCAGCTTTTTTGCTTGCGAAAAATGGATGTTACGTCATTAATACATTCAAAATGTTAAAATGATAGAATTCAGATTCGAGTTTGCAAGACAAGAAAGAAAGGATACCCCATTTTTAGGGACCGCATTTCTGTAAAAGTTAAAGAAAATGTTAGGAAAATCTTAGGCTCAATTTCGGGAAAATTTAAGAAATTGGGGTTCATGGAAAAGCAGTTTTCTTATAGAAGATACATGTAACTCTTCCCAGACATAATATAGCTTCAAAATTCCCTAATCTTTTCTAGTTTTATACTCACAGGGACTCAGGGGGCGGGGCTCTCCATGCTAAAATCGCTGTTAACCTGGGGACTCAACTCTTCTTTTTGCATTCGTGTTACTCGAACTCATTGTTCGAAAGCAATTTCCAAGGTGTATTAATGGTCTTTAGATTATAACCCTCAGTATTTACATTTGTAACTCTATACTTTGTTCTTTGATTAATGTAGTGAGTTCGTCTAGTGAGCATATTCACCAGTTTAGATTAATTTCTTGATTAGATGATACCATTGATTATAGAAATAGATTTCTCGTCGAATGATGTGAACGTTTTTTGTAAGAAAGTGGTTTATAAGAAAGTAGTACTCAGCTGCTCAAAAGTTAAGAAAGTTCCGTACTGGATCTTTGAGACTTAAGAAAGTTTTTAATGTTTATGTATTTAAATGATGCATTCGCCTTGTATTGACCTTTCTCTCAAAATATTTTGCATTGTATTGCTATGAAGACATTTCACTTCTACATTGTTACTGAGATCTTCCCAAGTTGCAGATTACCTCATATGTTTAGATATTATCATATCTGCATCTTTGAAAATATGACCGTGGCTCCAACTAAGCCACAGCCAATTTCTCACATTGCAACTAAAGCCTCCTTCCTAAATTATTAGTAGGGAAACCAAAAACCAATAAAGTCAGAATTTTTGTACGGTCTTTGGGTGACCTGAAACACCAAAAAGCACCTTTATAAGGATTACAAACCTATATGGAAAAATTTTATAGGTCAAATTAAAGTCAAAATCAAGTTTTTAGGTCAAAGAATTTAAAATTACAGATGCTGGTTAAAATACGGTTAAAATTCAACACTTCTTAGACCAATAAAGTCAAAATTGTGAATGATAAGTCAAATACTTCAAATCTCCACTTATTTGTGAATTGACCATCAGGTCTTGCTTCCCTATATATCTTGACTTTCCACGTCATGAAATTTTTTCCGTTTATGTTCCAATTTCTATTTCTACCGTGTAAATTATCTTTTGTATCTTCTTTATCTTTCCAGTATTTAATGTTTTCATTTAGTTGTTTTTCTTTTCTGTACTGGCGGTGACAATAGTATAGTGTCAAAGTGTGTGCTAATGAAATTTATAAATAAAGTTTATTAATAAAATTGATCGTACCTACTACCAACCTAGGCAAGCTTACTACATCAAAATAAGGTCAAAACTCACTAAAAACTACCGTCAATGTTTCCAATTATAAAAGTCAATTTCTGGTCCCCCTAATAATAAGGTGTCACTAGAGCTTGCAGGCTTTTTTAAGGTAGTCTAGTGGTGAAAATGAAGGTTTTGCAAAAAATTTTCAGAAAAAAATTTTTTTATTTAATCGACTCTTATATCATTCAAGTCACTGCCAGGAATAGAGATTTCTCGATATCAGAACACTTTACAAGAAAAAAACGCACTTTTCTGTGGGTGGGTTCGCTTTGACTGATTGAAAAGTAGAAGTCTGTTGCACAAATGCAACATGTAGTTTTTGTTTTTCCCACAGCCATAGAAAGAGTTGAGATAGGCCCTTGGTATCATTCAAAACCTCGTTTACTAGTGAATCTTGCACAGCGATTCGACGCGAACGACACGCACTCATTTTCATAAACAGAAAACCTTGGAATGGAAAAGGGATATGTATGAATGTCATAATTATTTTCTTCATTTAAAAGTTGATATACTGTGAATATGACACCAAAAACACTCCCATTGATATCGGCTACGATCAAGAGGTGTTAGCATTAGCGTTAGCCTCAAGCTAGTGATTTCAACTCCCGCAAATATTATACAGCATTACATTATCAACATATTTATGTTTTCAGCCTACAGATTTGAAAAAGTTGAAATGGAACGGTGGAACTACTAGCGACGAGTAAAACATGAGGCCAGTGGCGGCACGTGGGAAATATGGTAGGTGGGGCTACACTTAAATTATGATGGGATATCTAGCACCCTTCAAGCCCCTTGGCTGTGGAACGCAGACAAGTTTTGCCTCTTACCATTCAAGGCTTTTTTTATAGTTGGTGAAGGACTATACATACCTGAAGGACTATACACTTTTTTTCTTGTTTTAGTAACAATAGTTGGTCAATTAGCCAAAGCTCCCCCCCCAACAGGTGTCTCGGCACATCACTGGTGTAGTTCAGCAACGAATGTTATCAATGGCTGGATTGGGGACATTCCATCGTGCCCCGTTTAGCCAACGTCATGTTAACTCACAATAGATCTTAAGCCAATCAGTTACTAGCGAGATCTCAATGGAAAGTATGCTTTATGATATGGAAAACAAGTTACAAAGCATAGTGGAAGCACATGTCTGTAGAAACAAAATAGATTGCTTTGTCTTGCTATATCATTACTTTGCTGTATTAAATATCTGTGGTGCACACTACAAACTTGAGTTAGTCATTGTTGCATCGGATTGCATTTGTAGGAAACATTTAATTGTTGAGTTTACTTGGGGGAGGGAATTTCAGGTTTCTGCAGTCTCTGCTATCTCAACAGGTATAATGGTACTTAACTTAGGGGAGTGTTTCTCAGATAGTGGGGTGAGCCCCTAGAGGAGGGTGCAATGCATTGCTAGAGGGGGTATGTATGACCCCGGAGAACAGGTATACAAATACAATTTTTATAGATAATGATCTTATTTATAGCGAGTGGGGGGACGCGAAATATTTTCTCTTTCCATGGGGGGCCATGCAAAAAGAGGTTGATGATATTCTTTTAATTCACTTACCGTCACTTGCAGGATCAATCAAAGCAGTTGCAGTGAAAATTGGTTGTTCTACGAGCCACTGTTATCTATTGAAGGTTAGAGCCTTGGATAACTGTGAATTAGTAGTACTATCTTATAGTTTATCCGTTGCAAAACACGAGATTCGCATTATCTACTTGATCACCTTTACTTTTTATTTAGTGGCCACTGCTTGCGCAATTTTTAGTAAAACTGAAAAAGAAAACCACAGGGTCTCCGTATCTTGCGAGATTAGCAATTGTATGTAACTATAGCAACAAGTAAGAAATCATCCTGTTAAAAGCCATGAGATTTTAATGGTACTACGGATGAACCTCTAAGCGTGGAATATGGGATTTCTAGTTTCTATTACCTTTTGTATTACGTTACTAACAGATTAATTATTAAGGTTCATGATAGAGATAGCCCACCAAGAATTTGTGTATCGAATTGGATGTAGCGTGAATCTAGGCCGCCAATGAAAGTTTCTTTGAATGGTCAAAAACGTTTCTCCTACTGCGGAGCCAAGTTATGGAATGACCTTGCAAGAAAGGTTAAACAGGCACCCTCCCTTTCAGTTGTTAAGCAAAAGCTTCTTCTAAATGAAAACTCTGATTACGATCTCCACCCACCCATCCATCCATCCATCCACCCACCTACCCATCTATCCATCCATCCCTCCATCCATCCATCCATCCATCCATCCATCCATCCATCTATCCACCCACCCACCCATCTATCCATCCATCCATCCATCCATCCACCCATCTATCCAC
>WIPJ01003341.1:148817-166983 GCA_018155075.1 Cassiopea andromeda | reverse complement strand
ATCCATCCATCCATCCATCCATCCATCCATCCATCCATCCATCCATCCATCCATCCATCCATCCATCCATCCATCCATCCAAGACGTTTAATTCCTCCATCTCTCTTTCAACTTCTAGTCCCTTACTATAGCTTTATCTTGGCTTAAAATCATACTTATTATTTCAAATGGGATACGAATTCTCAAGCAAGGACTTAAGAGGAATGTAAAATTTGGGGGCTGTAAGCTTTCCCCGAAGCAACAAAGCGAATTGAGAAGCAGTCAGAAAGTTTGCTATTGCTCTTTCAGAAAAAGAACTAATTCAATTGGCGTCTACTAAACTAGGGAGACTGCAGTCCCCCGCACCCTTAAGCCATCGTTTGGGCTGCTCAATGACCAAATCTCATTTTTGCCTTGCTTTGGACCTTGATGCATCGCATTGCAAAATTACTAATACGCTCAAGCTCTAATTATGTTAGGTGTTGGGACCTCGTTCAGCAAAATCATAGCTTCGTAAACATGCTATTCACTTCTTTGTTTGTTTAAAATGTCAGAGTATCGGATTTTTAGCTGCCAGATTAGATACTTAACTTATTCTGTTGCACTCCATCTGTTTGACATTTCAATACCTGAGGAAGGTCTGGTATCTGTCGACTGTTTCATAACATTCGATTGCATCGAAAACTGTTGTCCCACAATTGATGAGCTAAGAAAAATTTCTGGAGCCCGGTAGTTAGTGTATGCCAGCTAAAGTCCCTAGTACTGGTTAGAGAACGATTGTTGCAAAATGCACAAACTTGAAAGTTTGCAGTGGCGAAAAGGTATTGGTAATCTGGTGGTACTCAACCTCCAGCTTTCTACCCCCCTTTCGTATCGAGACCACAGCAGTTTGCCTATGTGTCATATTTTGAATCATCAAGCTAGCATATCCAGGGAGCATTCTAACGCAATTATAATAATCGACTTTGATCTGCAGGAATACATTTTTTATAAGAAACCACTTTATAAGCAGCCTAGAACTAGACAGCCTAAAATTTAAGAAACTTTTAGAACCAAAAGGAAAGAGCTAAGAAACGTTAGAAAAATGGCAAACTGAAATCGTTACTTGGTTAAACGGAAAGCTGTACCAATGCTATGAGAATATGATATTGTTTTAAAATTTAACTTGTACTGAAACAATTTGTTTGCTATAGGACAAATAGTTTGCTACACTCACGTTCTGCGTACGCTTTCACAGTAATTTTGTTCGCTAAATTACGGAACTTTTAAGAAGCTCTTAGGAATAAAATGTAGTCAAAAATTAAGGAACTGTTAGTACTAGGCCTTGAGCTAGGTTTAATGCTAAAAAAGACGTGTAAGTCCAGTTTTAATCTCAATTTATCCCACAGGGTGATTTTTTCATACTTTTGAAGATGACATATCTACTTCCATTTGTTCCTTCGTGCCTATGAATGCTTTGTGCAGACTTTTGGATTGGGTCAAATTGAACTTTCCTTGTTTTATTGAACTGAATTCTAATACTCTAGTTTCCCGATGATTTCATTTTTCAAAGAAGGTGACATGAAGATTGCAATGGCACACTGTAACTTCGTAAATAATGAAGTACTTAAATGCGGAGACTAGGGTTTTTTGGCGTGTAGTTCCACATAAAGTGTGAAGTCCTTATAAAATTTGTGCAGTTCTAACTAAAACATTGCGCAATTCAAAGTTTATTATGTAATGATCCAAAGATGTAAGAAAATAAACAGTGACAAAAATGCTAGATTTAGATATGAAATGATAAGAGAATCATAACCAGGAATAGAATTATAAGAGATAGCAGCATTGATCTACCACTTTTCACCAAAATCAGGCTGTTCAATCCCATCCACAACTAGGATGTAAGTCTTCAACATAGCATCACTGGATCTTATGTGCAAGTTAAAATTTTTCTTAAAAAACCCTGGCGTAGACTGTGCAAGCTATTGCTAACCTTTCCATTTTTGAGAGCAAATCTTCCACTTCTAGATTGATTAGTAGAGTAACTCTTTCTTCGTGTAAGATGTTATTAAGATATTACTGTGTTAATATATGTAATTAATGTTTGTACTATTTGTTTTTGTAATTGTAGTTATTTAGCTTCGTTTATTTGCTTAATATAATGACCATGGGTTAGATGGTTAACATTTTACTTCCCAGCGAATCGTCCTGTAAATTTCTGTGTATGTATCATTTACACACATGTTGATATAAGAAATAAACTCTCTGCCTTCAGTCTGGATGTTTCTTTGCATTTCTTGAAATCCAGCCTTAAATTTTTCTGAAGTGTCTCTTAAATTTAAAGACTTACAGTGACAATAACAATCCATATTAGGCAATCGTAATGCAAGAGATAGAATGCTTATATTTTGTGAAGCAGATGTAATGGATGTTGTTTCTATTGTGCTTCTCATTTTATCAAAAATTTTCATGTGAAACAGTTTTACCAAGTTATAATTTGGAACTCAGCCTGCTTATGTTTCTTAAATGTTACTTAACTTTTGCCTAATTTCAGCCTCACGTTTCTTATAAACATGTTTCATATAAGAAAAAGAACGTGTATATGGATAAACAAAAAAAGATATTATTGCTCATAGGTTTTAATTTCCTGCTGATGGTAATGCATCAATACCTCTTTTTCAAGAAAAGGAAACGCTGCTATTGAACAATGCAACTGTTTACGTGAATGGCCTATTTTTATTCCATTTTCTATCTATGGTCACTGCATCAGCTGCCTGACATTCTCAAGCTTGATTTCTGATACAATAGATACCTGCACATTCTCTGTTGCTGCATCTACTGCAAGTACTTTTCCTTCTAGTCAATAGCACTATCAAGAAACGGGAATGCTAGGCCGAGAAGTCTTATTTACTCTTATTCCACGAGCTACACCGTTTTTTTAATAAGAAACATGTCTGTAAGAAGCATAAGGCTAAAATTAAGCATAGATTAAGAAAAATTTAAGAAACATAGGCCGGCTGAGTTTCAATTAATGACTTGCGGAAACAGTTTTTACTAGTAAATTTTTTAGCAAACTAGCAAGAAAAGAGAATGATCATCCATTACATGCCTCACAAGACCTGAGCGTCCTTTTTCTTGCATCATAATTGCCTAATCTGAATTGTTATTACCATTGGAAGTCTTTACATTTAAGAAACATTTAAAGCTGGATTTGACGAAATGTTAAGAAACATCCAGGCTGAAGCCAGAGAATCTGTTCTTTTAAAAAACGTGTATTCGTAAATTGTTCATGTTCCATGAAGAAAAGCTATGCCTTTGGTCTGTTGCATTTGTATTACAGTTTTTTCTGATCAATTATTTTCTCCAGGACTACTTTGCAACAAGTGCCATTTAAGGCAATTACCCACCAAGGCATTGGTCTACAAAATCATGCCATCATAGGATCGGGTGTTATACTATAACAGACAAGTTTTCGTGGCTTTATTATATCGTAACAAGTTCTACCAGAGGATGACATCTGTGCATATATCTCAGAATAGAAGGAAATTGGTAGTGCCCAGTATGCGCTGTATTGGAATCATAATGCACTATAATTGGCATTGCAGACATGCTGGAAAGGTAAGCATAGTGATATTGAAAAGTGCTTTGAGATGCAAAGAATCTTCATGGATGTGGTGTACAAGTGTAAATACTGATAAATTTCAAGTAAATACATTCTAAAGCATGGAAGTATACCAAGCTCAATAATACCTTCGGATGTTAGGGATTAAGACTGTTACTGCGCTTTAATGCACGCTCTTTTCACTCACTGTCTCACTGTTTCATACACTGTTTCTCACTGCACAAACTTTCTTACTTGAGATCATTAAATATCATTCTCAAGTGTAAAAGGTGTGGCATCACATGAAAATTAAAAAAATATAATCAAATTGCTATTAATGTCTTACTAATAAAAGCTATTAATAGCTTTTCATTAAATTAACTCTGTATTCTATATTACTGGGGCTTCTTTTGGAAAGAGCAACACTCAGTTGATCTTGCTTTGCCACCACTTGGCTGACACAAGACTGTTGAACAGCTCACACACAGAACAACTGTTTATTAATATCTTAATTCTCCATAAAGAAAGACATAAACTATATATTCCAACTAGGCAGCTACGGAGGGTAGTTTTGCTGTCCTAACGAACAGCTTTAGGCCAATTTTTGCAAACGCTCATTTCGCAACGATTAATCTAAAAGTAGTATTATATCTCTAATACACAAAGATTTTACATCTTGATGGAGCTTGAGCCTTGCATTATTCTTAAATTATTCTTAAATGTCAGAGATCCTGAGCCCTGTGGTTATTATAAACTTTACACTTATGAAAACAAGAGTGTTGTGCTCCATAAATATAAAAGTATAGCCTGCAGCATATCCTTGATTCAAAAACTCTACGTCAAAGCATCAAACGTACATTTTTTTAAACGCAGCCATGAACTCGCTTCTCCTTTCCTCCACCACATCATTTTCAAACGACTGTAAAGCATTTTCACTGGGCCCCAATGAAGCATTCTCACATTTTCTCCGTTTAGGCATGTCAGCATCTCCACCTATTTTGAATGCAGACCGTTTTATATGAATACTTAACCTTTTACTGAGCTTCAATATACTTAACTTTTTCTGGTTTTGAGATCAATATTATTCTTAAATTACTCTTAAGTCTCAAATGTACAGTTTGGTCTGAAAATCAAAGGAATATTTTCAAATGTTTGTTGATGTCTCACTTAATTATAAAGCAAAATAAAAGCGGAATAGAATTAAAGTATTCGATAGTTAATCTACATACAGTACTATAACTCAAATGTACAAAAATTTGAAGTCTTGATGAAGCTTGAGCCTTGCATTATTCTTAAATTATTTTGAAATTTCATCGATTCTGAGCCTTAATGCTCTTATAAACTTTATTTTTATAAAAAAGTGTGTACCTGGTGGCTGCACATACATGTGCAAAAATAAAGAGCATGTAGCTTAAAAATGATAAAACTCAATGCAGGTGGAAAAAGACTAAGGGGATAACCACGTAGAAAAAGAATATATTGTGGAGAATCAGATATGAATGAGAAAAAAATTGAGTAGAGACAGTCACTTCACATAGGTGGGAAAAGCTGTAGTAAAAGAAAGGAAGATATATCCAGGGCACAGTGCTATACACGAAGGATGCATATGTATATCCATATATTTATATGAGAAACTTGCATACAAGTATGTAGCAATTTATCAACAGAGAAACGCAGAGTATTGTTTGAACAAACTACTGAAGATATAAGACATACCACCCCATCACATTGCAACAACTAGCAACCATCATCCACCAATCACAGCTTTGCTAATCACAAATCACAAGACAGTTTCTAATGCAAGACCAATTAATCAACAAGCCCATTTCTATTCAATGTATAGTTATGCAATATTATATGTTTCTGTCTCAGTTCGTGCATTGCCCAGACATGCTTTTACGAGTTGGTTGTAATGGAGAAACAGTTAAACTGTATGTTGAGTTGATTTGAAACTGAGATTTTATGGAGCGTGTAATATTACCTGTCACAAAGCACACTGAGTCTGGAACACACCAGCATGTCGAGCATATACTGCTGGGCCACTATCTGTACCAATCTCTCGTTGATTGTACAGTATTATCTAGGCTAGATAAGACATTAACATAGATTCATACAAACCTAGCGTGTTTCACAGTAGTTCATGGTTAACTCACCGATAAACTGTTGCTTTTGGTGAAAGTTGTGCCAATTTTGCTGGGAGGTGAAGTTGTTGTTCAGCATGAAACGCGTCACACGTTACGTTCCAACCTTCGCAAACAATCCAAGCGGCTCCACACGGTGTGCTATTTGTTACTTGAAGCTAATCTTTGAGAACGGTCTCTCAATACACTGGTAAATGCTTGTTTGTTATAGTGCTTTCTACACAATGTTCATACACTAGTGGTGAAAGCCGAGCAACAGTATCTCGTTTTATTGGTTTCTCTCCTTCTGGATTATTGAGCCACAGCAGTGATTGGGGAATTGGATTACAGATTATCAGATATGAATCTATTTTAAAACGTCATCAGAAAAAACAAATCATATGAATAAAAGTGCAATTCTTCTATTGCTCCCCCTCTAATTATGTTGCACTTTTCACTGTTGCTTTGTTGTTGGCCTAAGAGGGTCAGAGTTTAGGTATTAGTTTGAGATTTCACACCCTCATTTTGTCTTGTTCTGGATTGCTCTTTCTATCTCTGATGTCGTTCATTCCGATTCACGAAGTCTGGAATACTGAGTCTGGCTTTCACCTTGACTTTCACATTAATCTCCCTTCTGCGGTTTCAAACCAAATATGACTATTTCATTAAGTCTAAGAGTCTGCATAATGGCAGACTTAGAGAAATATGTATTTGTGCAACTTCATTGACCAATCCCACAGAATGCACTTAACTCTATATCTACAATTGCGTTAAGGAGCACAGCTAACAGGATATACACTATCAATGGCTACTGTTTGACTCTAAGATTACGCCTTCAACAAAAGGTCCATGCTATGGAATGAAGTTTCCAGCAGATGTTTGGAATTGACATTGTCTAGAAGAGGATAAGAACAATTACAGATTCTTTATGTTTGATTTTATTTGAATGGTTTGAGCAATATTAGCATAATTTTTCAGAAATACAGTTACTTGCTCTTCGGGCCTTCAGTGAGTTTTTCTTATGTATAACTCATTGACCTACGACCTTTAAGTTGTCATGGACAGACTAATCCATTTGAAATGACTTGAAGACCATTTCTTTTAGGTTGTCTCTATTAAAACCTTTAACCTTAAGAAACTGCTGTAACCTTGTTGTTCATAAATTTGTCTCTCCTTTCATCTCCTCATTCATTTATTGCATCATTATTTTTCTGTGATCATCATCGCTGTTTTTCTTTTGCTTTCCACTGATGAAACGGCCCGTTCACATGTTTCTTCACACAAGAGGGTGGGGTCTTTTCATTTCTGTGACAAAGTGTGACAAGAAGTGGGTGGGTTGTTTTTGGAATGTACTGTCACATTTTTGGACAAGAAGAAAAAATTTCTATTGAAATTAAATAATGTGATATCACACATTCGGAGGAGGGGGTGGGTGGGAAGTTTTGAATTTGTGACAAATTTTGACAGGGGGAAGGCAGGCGTCTGAAAATGCCAAATTTAGATTGACGTAATATTTTTATGGCCCCCAATAAAGTTGTTCCGTATCATTACAATTGTTGCTATTTTCCGGTCTTTTAAGTGTAATATCTAAGACTTTATTTCGTTATGTTGATACGTTTAGCATTAAGAAAGCAGATTTGCTAGTTAATCATAGATTTCAGGGTGCGTGGTATGTCATTTCTCAAGCCCCACGCTATCCTCCTTAGAAATTTCTGAATGATGTTGCAACATATAGCAAGGTGATCCAGCATTTGCTGGAATGAAATATGCGTAGAACAAGAAAAACTAACCCAAAAATTATTGCATTGTTATCGCATGTATATTGGATCGTTGTTGAGTCGTTTAGTCTGGGTTTTATATTACGATCTTCGCGTTTCGTGTATCTTTCTATTGGTATAGCACCGACATAATCATAGTTAGTTCCATTTAACAAGACAAAGTCCCTAAAGCTTTGCGCATACTTAAAATTTCTCTAAAAGATACTGGATCAGGCACAAGCTTTACCAAAACATGAACGTAATATGGGATAAAATTTTAACATTCCATGGAGTTGTTGCTCATTTTTCTATTTTGCTTTTTTGCTTATCGTATTTCCTCACCTTTCCTAATTTTAAAAGTTTAGTCAAGCGACCTCAGGAAATTAGGTATATCTTCCATTCTGGGCATCCATCAAGTGATTCAATTTTCCTGGATATTCTGGATATTTGACTGCTTGGCATGAAATTTCCAGAGGGTTCAGTAATGACACTTCTTATACACTTAAGAGAAGGAGCTCTACCATTGTGGGCAATAAAATTGCTTTCTCTTCAAGTGTTCGGACAGCTAGTAGGGTCTGATGCCATACTCACTAACTAGCACCAGATCACTTGAAATTAACTTGATGTACGTTTTCTCAAGTGAATAAAAAGCGAGTCTTACTCCTTTCCTATCTTGCATACAGATTAAAAAGCAAGCACCAGCGTAATGTGCAAGCACCAGCGTAGTGTGCAAGCACCAGCGTAGTGTGCAAGCACCAGCGTAGTGTGCAAGCACCAGCGTAGTGTGCAAGCACCAGCGCAATGTGCAAGCACCAGCGTAGTGTGCAAGCACCAGCGCAATGTGCAAGCACCAGCGTAGTGTGCAAGCACCAGCGCAATGTGCAAGCACCAGCGTAGTGTGCAAGCACCAGCGTAGTGTGCAAGCACAAGCGTAGTGTAGCAAACTCCTTATATCATGCATAAAATTTTGTAATTCGTCCAAATTCGGGGGAAAATGCTTGGAGTAGGCTGAGAAGACTCTAGCATAGTCAAATTAAAGATCTTTTGTGCCACTACTCTTTACCACACTTTTGTCACGTCTCATATCGCACACTTTTTATCAAAATAGAGACATGGGTCGAAAAATCAATTCCTTCCAATCAAATCAATATGGACACCAAGAGGCGTGATCATTCAAGGGCAACGGAAGTATCCTCATTGTAGTGTCCTCTCTATTCAAAAAGAGCGTTTCACTAACATGGAAAATACGTGGTACTAACAATTTTCCAAGTGCTTTGCCCCCGGGCCAATTTTCCTTTCTTTATTGTGGTCAGCAATGGCAATAAGAATCATTAGCCTTCAGGGTAACGATATCAATAAAGCTGCCACATTATTTCCTCCACTTATGAATCTGAACAACCGTATTCGAAGGCGAATGCTCTGTAAAAATCTTTAGCGTGCCTTTTTTCGTGGATTGGATCCCTGCTCTCGAAAAGTCTTAGTTGCGCGCCTGAATGTGGTCCCTGTAGTGATTGTGTCTAAGTATAAAGATATTCAGCAAAAAGGAGCACCACGCTTTAAATTTCGCAACACATAAATGTAATATAGATTCATTTAGGCTCCACCTTGATCTTGAAGAGGACATTTTGCATATGGAATAGCTTATTGTGAACAAAAGCTACTAGTTACTCACCCATACGTACTTATTGGATAGGATGAATCTCCAATTTCAAAATATTTCCTCAATTTCAATTATGACCTTCCAAGCTTTTTCTTCAAAGCTCCACCCTCCCTAACAATAGACAAGCCTCACAAATTATGGAAGTTTAAAAAACTATGAAAAAAGTAAATAAATCTAGTAGCACAACAAACAACGATTCCTTCTCTGTCATCAGTTGAACTTACTTCGTTCTATAAGTAGCTTTGATATCCTTTTCATATATGGTATCATTGACCTGATAGATCGATCAAACAATTTTAAAGTCCTATTCACATTGATCAAAACATTAAGCCAATTTATATCACCTCCAGCTCTCCCAGCTATTGACCACCCTCCCAGTCTACAGTAACATGAAGATTTTTCCTCCCAACTATTAAAGCCCTCCCAACCTATGATGTTTTGCCTTTGTCTCCACCCATAACAGCTTTTCTTCCCTTCCCTACCATTAGAAAATGGAGAGTACAAGGTCTGTCACACTAAACAACAATGACACTTAGCTTGTGACACTTAGCAACAATGGCACCGTATTGTATTGGTTCCTTTTGGCCTTGCCGCTTTTCAGAGTACATTTCTACTTAAGAGAAAGTCTTATAAGTTACATGTAAGCCACGTTAATACATTTATTAAGCTCATTTCGCTTATTATTGTGTTTGAAATAAAAAAATTTGTACTGAGGGCCAAAACTTGACGTGTGGTCTACAAATAGCTTGTTTTCTATCGCTTTAACAACGTTACGTAGAACTGAACTTAGTGGATATATAGAGATTTAACGATTATAGTCTTCCTATGTATCCATTCTCCTTGCGCATGGCTGTCCTAATCTTTCCTATGAACATGCTAATTCGATTTTGTGGATATCTCACCTTTCATAGCGGATCCTAGTTTAGTTATCTTGTCAAAATTATAATTAATTCATGACTGTCATCTTATTTATTATTACTCGCTTGACAAATGCTTTCCTTATCTTGTTTTTCAAGGTGACTGATGTATTTAAAGGTAGTACGTGCATAAATGATGCATTATATTGCCGGGGAAAGGCACGTCACTGTGATAGTAAGTATTCTAACGTTCTAGACGCATTTTTACTATTGTCACCGTAAGTTTATCTATGCTACCAAAGATTATAGAAAGATAATTCTTGAGTCAGCACTAGCGTTATGTTATTGAGCTACCTCTCTCTAAAGACGAACCAATGGATCTTTATATATTCTTTGCTATCTGTATTGCTATTTGTTAAAAGACAATTTGGGGTAGCCATGTATGTCATTCCCCTGACATTATCGTTTTTGTAAATATGTCTTGCATCATGCACTTTTTTCAAATTTTGTAAAGAAAATTCTAATGCTTCCTTATTAAGGATACTTTTTCTTAGTCTGTAATGCCATGGGAAGGCCTTGAGGTCTGTAGCAAGGCCTCCAAGCATAGGCGCCCTCTCTTGATTTTCTCAGGGGGGCTCAAAGTAGAAAATTTGGAAAATTGCTCACCATGAATACATTTTGCAATTATATATATTATATAATATATTTTACTGAAAATAACAAGAAAAAGCTATGAAACAAGCAAACAGAAGAGATAAGTAGATGCATGCACGTAAGTAGCTGGGGGCGTGGAGGGGCGTCAGGCCCCTCCAATGTCTGGAAAACTCAATTGTTGTTGGAAAATCACACTATACTTGGAATTTGTTGATTCGATCAGGAGGCTTTGCTAAGTAGACTCGCAATGTTTGGCCAGCTAATCTTAGCTGGAAAGCTAAACACTACGCTTGCAATTTATTGACTTGATGAGTGCACTGTTCTGGCTGAACTGAAAAATGTTGGCTAGGTGTTGTGTTGCTTTCCATATTCTTGCAGCAGCCTTTTTATATTGAAAACAGCCACACCTGACTTTCAAGTATATATTGTGCTTTCGCTTTGCAGTTCGTTTTCTAAGATGTTTATAGTAGATAACGAAGCTGAGAGGACATTTCTCACCTTTTCCAGCAGTCTGAGGCGCGTAGCTAGCAAACTTTTTCTTAGAGCTGTGCTTCCAAACCCTCACTCCCTTTTCCTTTTAATTTGTTATGCTTTTTAGATGGGCATAAACTCCATCTTTGATGACTAATTAGCATATATAATTAGGGCCTGTGCTATATATCTTTGACATTCAACACTGTGAATAGTCAAACTTTCCAGCATGACTTGGTTTTTTATTTAGAAAAGTTATATATGAAATTTATAGGTACATGAGTTGTTTAAAGGTCAAATAAGTATTCAGCCATAGCTAGAAGTTTATCTTTCTACGATCCCCCAGTTGAGCCACTTATTTTCGTTCATGTAAGGTAATTCGGGGCAAAATGAGACACGTGGCAAAAATGCGACACTTCTATTATACTGAATTTTCGGTTTGTCCGGTGGAGAAACAAGTTAGCTCAGTTTATGGCATGAAAGTTGACTCGCTCTCTCCTTCAGCTTTACAGTCTTTGTTTCTGTGGTTACGATTTGCTGATGGGAAAAATGATTAGCGATGATTAACACAGCACTTTTGCCAAGCCTTAGAAACACTTTTCTAATTTTGCGAAAATGATGTTATCTGGACGAAGTACAACCTTCACTATTCTATAATTGTGCATAACTTCTTATTACTAACAGCATGGCAATATGATTACATACTCAATTTTATCCTTTTTTCTTTCTTCTGTCACCAGCATGGGGCAAAATGCGACAATGACGTAATTACACCCAATCGTACCACGAAAAACCATTTTCCATGCAAGATTTTTGTTTGCCAGCATTGTCTATCACCGCTTGAATGGTTTTTTGAAGCAATTTTATTTCGTAAGCCGTATTGAATTATTTTCGAAGGCCGTATTGATGTTTCCTCTGATGGAAAGTAGTCTGATGCCCCGTTTATACTGCTCCGCTTTTGTAAAAACGCAGATATGAATATTCGTTTTTGCGAAACTGTTCACACCAGACTAAGTGAGCAAAAATACTGCACTACTTGCCTTAAAAGCGTAGTCACTTTTAGACCTACCAACACAAACACATCCATTCAAAGTGAATTGTACCCCCGTTTAGCCATTCTTGCCATGCGGGATAGTATGCTTTAGTTTTGGCGAGATATTCGAAAAACTTGCTGACGCTATTTTGCCGCTTTGAACGAAAGGAAAATATTGCAAACAAAAGAGTTATAGCAAAAATGCGAAGCCATACCTAAAACTAAGACATTTACAAAGCTTGATAGAGCTTCCATAATCTCTTTACATTTGCGTGTAGGAAAGTTGTATATTGTTATACAAATATTGCTCGCCACCATGCTCAATGATTAGGATTTTGTAGAAGCAGCGAGAAAACCTGGAGAAAACCTGGGCTTTCGAATAAAGTAACAAGGTAAAGTTACCCAAAAAGTTTAGTGCTCGAGAATAGAGATTTGCTGTTTGCCTAGGAAAGCAGTAAATATTATCAAATTTGAACATTATCACATATTGTCATAAATTATCACAAATTCATGAAGTGTCTCATTTTGGCCCACATGTGGGTCAAAATGAGACTATAAACCTGCTTCAAAAAAGCGTGTAATTTTCAAGTTATGAAAATGCTAGGGAGAAATTACTTTTGCAGTTGAATATCTCATATGTTAAGGAAAATAAATAAACTCTGTTTTTTTTCATTCACCTGTTCCTGGCTGAGCAAGAGTAGAATGCTTGCTTTAAGCGTCTTGTTTTGCCCCGAATCACCCTATAGTTGTATAACAGAAGCTTCCATGTAGTGTCATTATCACTTCAGTTCTTTGGTTTCTGTGACTGAGACAACCAAACATTATTCTTTCTCAATATTTTTCAAGGGGACTCAGACCCTGCATATTGCCCATGGGTGGCTCGAGCCCCTAAATCCTCACGTATTCGGTGCCTATGCCTCCAAGAAAAGGAGAAAGCAAAACTACACAGAGAAGGAGATAAGACCAAGCTTGTTGGTATTATATTTGAATGAAGACAGGATGTAGGAATCTGAGAGACAATAGGTGGGTAAGGCATTCCATAGATTGCTAGTTCTTGCAATAGATGATAAATTATGAAATGGAGTTCAGAAAGTGGGTATTGAAGCTTAAAAAGTGTATGAGTATGTAGAGCAGTGGTTCTCAAACGGTAATAGTGTGTTGTCTTCCACCTCAAAGTGGGTTTTTGTTAATAGAAATCAAATTTTCTTTTCAATTTACACCATGTTGGAATAAGAAGAGAATTTATATGAGTGATTCTTTCTCATTTCTTTTATATTCTTTATTACCTATGTACTCACACGTCTTTCAGTAGCAAGAACCGAACAAATCAGGAAAAGTTCCATGAGTAGAGCATCGTGCAGTTTTAACGCGTTTCAGTGGATCATGTGTTATACCTATTGTATTCCTGATTTCCTAGGAGCAAGTGGCAGTGTTTTAGAAACTTGAGAATGGCTTAAAAGATCATTTTTATCTTTTGGTTCTTTGCCTGTTGTGTAGGTCTTCAGTATTTCCTTGGCAACACCAGCAGTCAGGCCTCCTTATCTTTCAACACTTATGATTGGATCCATAGATAAATGTCTCGTTGATTGCAGTACTACCACTCTTGAATGTTCATTGATGGACGCTTAGCAAGCAAGATGGATTGAATGAAACAGTTTGCCATGTAAAAGTTAATTGATTGAAGCATCTGATTATTACAGTAGCTACTAGGAAATTAGGCAGGACAACTTCTTTCTGATTCTCAAGTACAGATTTGCTACATTGAAGCATTCAAATCCTTAATGACTATGAAAAAGTACATTTGCTGCTTAGCAAAGTAGATATATATTTCATAAGTGTACTCACTTGCTCTATTGGTCAAGATTTCGTATTGTTTTTATAAGATAAAGCATAAACTTAACGTAGAATTAGCAAGAAACTTCACCTTTAGGTAATATTGACTGATTTTCTTGTATTGTTGATGGCCTGAAATCCTTTCTAATGGAAAAGGAGTCGATACTGAAATTGATAGGATTCTTGTCTCAAGTTGCAGTTACTGGTATTTTTCAGATGAGATAGTGACAGAGCTTTGTAATTCTCTTTACTATTGGGGATACGGATTCCTTCAAGCTCAGGAGCTAACGGTCTTCCCTTAAGGGACTCTAAGAGCATGCTTAGAAGACATATTTTAGTTTGCTTGATTGAGAGCGGTACAATAGGATAGCGTATGTCTCGCGCATGGTAATAGATTCCCCAACCAATGATTGGCTTTGAACTTGAACGGCTAAACAGTAGGTTTAAACAATGTGGTCAGTCCTCGGTATCCTGAACAATGTAATACTCCAGTTCTTATCTCAAGTCCTTGTTAAGAGTGTGAAGATTAAGCTTTGGAGTTTCAATGCCATTTATCATTTCTGTGGCTTAATGGAGGAAAATTTGATGTTTTCTGTTCGTACTTAGCAGCTATTGAAGAAGAACACAAATCATTCCTGCTTCATTGCTGCAAGATACTGTCAAGTTGTCTTGTATAAGACGTGATTTAATATCTGATAAACACTTATAATGGGCTGGAAAGTATGAGAGTAGGTAAATAATGAAAGTTGTGTATCCTTGAGTGTTTCATCTCAGTGGTATGCTACTCTCTACTCACCGACTGTTAACCGAAGAAACTTTCTTTCATAGTTACGTATACCATTACTCCAACATGTCTATCAGTCACCCATGCCATTACGTGTTTAGTTGATGTCTACTATTTCCAATGTCTACTTCTTTCATTAAAAGGAAGTTTCCATAAAAAGAGGCCTAAGATAATCACGTATAGAGACTAGAACAGATTTGACAATCAAGTTTTTAATGCAAGTGTTAGAGAAGCGATTGATTCAATCCCCAATATGCAAAAAGACTTCAGTATGTTTAATTCCACTATTAAAAGCATTGAATGAGCACGCTCCAATTAGGCAGTAATACATTGGAACTAACGATGCACCATTTATGTCTAAAAACCTCGGGAACGATATCATGAAACGCTGAAGGCTCAAAAATAGGTTTAATAAAAACCGGACAAACGAAACTGGCTTTTCTATAAGACACAAAGACATTTGTTTGTAAAGATTCTACGTGAAAACAAAATGTCTTGCTATGTAAAGATTGATACAAAAGCAGTATGTGACAATAAACGATTCTGGAAAGTTATAAAAGTCTTGTTTCCAAATAAAGTTCAAACTAGCTCATGCATTACATTTCTGTAATGTAACGTCATGAAGTTAGACGAAAAGGAAGTTACAGAAGTTCTAAATGACCATTTTTTTAACATAACACAGACTTTGGGTATGTTACTTGACAACAAAGACAGCCTAGTGCATTGTCAAATACGATCCCCATACGAAGAAATAGTCAAGGAATTTCATTCACATCCTAGTATTGTGAAGATAAAGGCATCTTTACCTTGCGTGCATGCTTTCTCATTTAAGAAAATAATCACTGCTGAAATGATAGCTAAACTGTAACACTTAGAACTCAGCAAAAGTTCTTCGCAGGAAGGAATACTCCCAAAACTATTAAAGTTGAATATAGATCTATTTACCTCTCCACTCACAAGGCTACTTAATTTGCATGCAGATAAAAACAAATTTCCAGATGACCTCAAAACTAGCTGATGTCTCTGCTCTCTTTAAAAAAAGTTTAGGACCAACAAGATTAATTATAGGCCTATAAGCCTTCTCCCTACATTATCAAAAATGTTTGAGCCACTCATACTGAAGCAACTTTATGGTTTCGTCGTACATAAGCTTTCAAACCTTCTAGGAGGATTGAGAAACGACTAAAATACGCAAAATCTTTTGTTAAACTTTTTAAAAATTGTAAGAATATTGTTGATAAAAATGGATTTGCAAGGGCAGTTTTTATGGATCTATCAAAAGCATTTGACAGCATTAATCATAACCTCTAATTACAAAATTGCATACTTATAGACTCAGCATTAACGCCCTAGAGCTAATTCAATGCTACAACTTGAAAAGCAAACAGAGGGTCAAAATAAATAGCACAGATAGTACATGGAAGGAAATAAAAGTAGGGGTTCCACAGGGGTCGGTATATGGACCTTTATTATTCAATATCTTTATAAATGAAATCTTCCTCTTTGTAAATAAAACATAAATTTGTAATTATACCGATGAAACCACTATATATGCATGCCATAGAGACCTCAATACTATCATCAGCAACTTAGAAGCAAATGGTTCTGTCCTATACAATTGGTTTTCGAGCAATTTTGTGAAACTAAATGATGATAAATGTCATCTGATGACTTTTGGCAACAAAACAAATGATGCAACAGCCAAAATCGGAAATTCAGAAATAAAAGAAAGTACCAGTGAAAAATTACTTGGCATCACTTTTGATATAAAACTAAGCTTTAAAAAGCATGTGGAAGATCTGTGTAAAATAGCTAATCAAAAGCTTCATGCACTTGCTCGAGTATCTAATGTAATGGATTCAACTAAAGTAGAAACTTTGATGAGCCCTTTTATTTAGTCACAATTTAATAATTGCCCTTTGGTATGGATGTTCCATGACAGAGGTAGCAATTCTAAGATAAATCAAAGTCAGGAAAGGGCCTTACAATTGGTGTGAAGAGGTAGTGGAAGAGATGAAAAGTGAAAGAAAAGCATTTAACGAGTCATCAACACAATCTGCAATTGCTAATGGTCGAAATTTATAAAGCAAAAACAATCTCAGTCGTGAATTTATGAAAGATGTTTTTTTTGAAAACCGCAGAAATTATAACCTGAGAAGTGATAATCATCTGCAGTTGCCAAAAGTTATGACCACAAGATATGGCACTGAAAATATAATGTACAGAGGTTACCTTATATGGTCTTTTCTTCAAAAAGAAATGAAAAGTTCTAGCGCTCTATCCGAGTCCAAGGAACATATAAAATTACAGGAATGGAAATAAATGCAACTGCAGATTTTGCACAACGCTTATACCAGGTTTAGGATATTTGTAAATAGAAAAAAATTTTAGTACTTGTAATTAGGTTTTATTTATCATGTAATACTTTTCCTTTCTTTTATTTGCTTAAGTAGGTTGGCTTTAGTTAGCATTAGTACGTTATACCTATTTAGAAGCCAACGGTAGATAAATTGATCATATCATATCATATCATATCATATCATATCATATCATATCATATCATATCATATCATATCATGTCATATCATATCATATCATATCATAAAGAACTGATACTCAGGGGTGGATTGATCGGTCGGGTAATTCGGGCGAATGGTCGTAGGGCCGACTGCACGCAGAGCCGCCAAGAGATTTCAAAAGCTCTGGAGCAAACGAAAAACAGGAGACCCCTAGCGAAAATGCAAGCAGAAAATTTAAAGATTTGATTATCAAACAAATCGTTAAATACTATATATGTATATATATATATATATATATATATATATATATATATGTATATATATATATATATATATATATATATGTAAAGCTTAACGGAACAGCATTAAAAGAGTGTTCAATACGTATACCATAGAACTAAGATAACAATGTATCAAAATATTAAAAGTCCAGTAAAACCATAAAACCATAACACAGAGTTTCACGCTTTGCGTGATCCTCAGATGTAATGCGAAGGTAATGAGAGTGTGGTGGTTACATATGCTAGGTAAGTCTATTGGGAATGCTTTGTAGTTCTTTAGGCTAAATTTTTTGGAATGGCGGCAGGTGGAGACTAGTTCTGATCTTTTGTTCAATAGTTGCCCTTTGGATGTTATGGTATGGAATCTTTCTGTCAAATGCAAGTTGTATGTTTTGCTTCCATTTCGGTACGATCTAGCCCGATCAATGATTTCCCATGAGAATGCAGGCGTGATTTTGTTCGCAGGAGTGATTTTGTTCGCAGGAGTGACTTTGTTCGCAGGAGTGATTTTGTTCGCTCCAAATATGTTTAGAAAGTTTGGTGGAATTTCTTTTTTGTTGTTTCTTAAAGGTGTTATTGTGCAGTTATCATGTCTCTTTAAATTAATTTTCTGTTAGGCCGATGTATATATATATTTA
>WIPJ01003341.1:135051-148439 GCA_018155075.1 Cassiopea andromeda | reverse complement strand
TATATTTACACATGCATACACATATATGCATCAAACAGCTTATGTAGAAGCTCTGGATTTCTTATAAAGTTGCAATTTGATTAGCATTTCTCCTCATTGTCTTACAAATCCAATCCAGGCCCGAAAGAAGTGTAAAGGTGTCAAACTTTCTGCAGTTGTCAATCAAAACAGTCTGTACTTGATGAATATATGTTCTAGTAAATAGGTTGTAAATAGGTCATATTTACGTATCAAGTCCCTAAAAAAGTATACTAATTATCATGTACTTTTAAGATATATTGAAGGGGTGTGCTTTTCTAGGGGCATATTCCCCAGTCCACTCTTCTCTCCATGTTAAAATAATTGCTACTGAACTATAGTTTTCCTCATTTACTAATATCCCGAAGGGGATTTCTTTTTGGCAACTGTAAAATAACATCTAAACTCAGTCTTTTAAGATACATGTTAGTTTTATAAGAAAGTTGCTATCCGCCCCAGCAATAAAATTTTCTTAACTTTTCTCGATTCCAGTTTTGAAGCTTTCTTGAACACTTTCTTTGGTAAAAGTAAAAAGTTTCAGTAAATAACAGAAGTTAAACTATGTTAAACTATTGGATAACAACCAACATAATATATATGATATACACAGATGATTCGAATTTTAAATACATCGGTGCCTATTTTAGAGTGGTCTTGGCGATAGCGGTCTTGAATATTTAAGTAGCGGCCTTTGAAGGAAAAATTGGTTGGGAGAAATGGGCTACTCTAGTATATTTCTTGTTCAAAAGAGTCCATCGATAGCTTCTTGCCCAAAAATCCAACGAAGTCTACCAAATTTCATTTTGCGAGAAAGTTGAGCTAGACGAATATAGTGAAGAGGTGTTTCCGACACTTTCGAACAATATCAAGGGCGTGGCCAGCAAATCTTTTCTGAGGGCTTCGCCCACATACTCCTTTCTTCTATATATCACCATGGTTCCCAAATTATTTATTCTCTTCTTTTCACCTTTGCAAGAGTAAATTCGTATGACTAGGCCATACCATTTTTTACTTGGCCCTGTTACTGTATGGTGTAGCAACAGAATTCTCGGCGGTCCTGGTAGCGCGTGGACTTAGTGCCATAAGCTGTGGAAACATCAGTATACAGCAGGAATATCCATACACTACTTTCCCAACAAGAAAAAAGATTTGCTATATTGCAGCTTTAATTACAGTACGCAAAGTGAACTTCTTGAAGCTGCTATCAGAGCACCACACAGAGACGGTACAACCATGCTTGCACGTAGATATATACGAGCACACACGCACACATACACAAATACACGCAAACATACACGAATACATGCAAATATACACAAATACACGCAAGCATACACGAATGCACACAAACACCTTCAAAGCTTACATATTGAGATGCATTTGCTAGAGCATCCGAAAAAAAAATTGAGAATGGATTTTCATATGTGCGTAGCAAAGAAACCATAGAGCGGCCACATCCAGCTTTCTAATCCAAGATTTAGCCACATCTAAGGCTTTTGTTGCTTTCCACGGCTTTTCTTCGTTTCTCACTAATGTTATGGATATTCAAGTTTATATGGAAGCTTATTAATCTTAGATTTCAGGTTATCACGTGGATTTTATAGATGGATAGAGTTGTACGACCGCGATTTGGAGTAAGCACTAAGAAGATCATATTAGAAAGTTGAGAAACGTTGAATTAACAATTGGGGATAGCGTAGCATTAAGAAGAAGCCGGAATTTGCTATGTGGAACTCAAGTCTGATGTATATCTTCATTGGATATCATGTGAGTATAAGAGATTTTTGGTTTAGAGCAAATATGAGGTTATTATGAGAAAGGAAATCTTGAGAAGTGCAAAACCGTGCACGCTCATCTTGACAAGTTGTAGAAAGTGAGAGAGGACAAGAGTGTGTTGGGATATAGTACTGCAACAAATTCAACAGCGATTACATGTTGTTTTTGTTATTTCAAGGTTAGGCACGTCTGATGGGTACGTCATATTGTTTATCATTTCATAGCTGATCTTATAAGTGAATTACTCATCTATTTAAACTTTATTGTCTTGTCTATAAAGGGAGAGGAAGTGTGTCATATTTACAAACCAACGAAACAACAGCAGGACCCTAACTCAACTTTTCAATCGAAAAGCTTTCAGTTACCAAATCAGCAAATGCACAAATATACGTAAATATTTTATTGATCATCATTTGATGTGCTGCTGGAGACTTGAATCAAGTTAAGTAATGAAAAACATTTATCAAGCGCTAGCAAACCTTCAAATCTATTTGCAAGAGGTAGCGTTTGATGAGAATATTCGCATAGTGCAGCATGGAAGTCAAAATTTAAGTAGCATCTGCTCACAAAGAACTCCCTGTGATTTTGTTGACACTGTCTAGAAACTAAAGCATTTCTACTTTGGAGCTCCATACCACTCTAGTTGATACTCATTTTTAGTCGCTTTAAATCTTCAATACTCAAATGCTAGACGCAACATGTACTTGATATTATGAAACTAGTAGATGTTTTTAGCAACTCTTCCTCTATGCACAGGCGTAGGAGGGCTTCAAATATAGGGGGGCTGTAAAACTTCTGCCTGACTGAGTAAGGTGATTTGGAGAGCAATCAGAAAAGTTGCCCGAATTTCCTATTGTTCTGTCAAGAAAATTGCCCGAATGTGGCAGATTTGTGCTTAAATTAGTGGGGGCTGCAGCCCCCCTGCCACCTCACCCCCCACGCTTATACCTCTATGTCACCAACATCAGCAAAGCTAAAATATCACTCTTACACAATATTGAAACTGAAGCATGTCTAGTCTAGGATCCTTCGCCAAGCTGAATTGTTCTTACATTTGTTTGCTTCAAATTTGTCAATATTCAAGCGTAGGGGATTTCAATTTTCATTTATTTATAACCTTTTATCCACAAATATCATAAGAACAAATTAATGAATAAACTAATAATACAATAAATAAGATGTCTAATAGAATTCAAAGGAAAGTGTTGCTGTTTTATTACAAATGCCTACTTGATTTTATGAAATTTGGCTGAGGCACCAGCATCAATAGCTAAATATCATTCCTACATAATGTTATATATCTAATTCCAAATAGTGCCTTGAATACAGGGAATCAACGTTCTACACATTTTGGATGTAAAACTATACTATGCTCCAGATATTTTTGTGCAAACATGTGTCAGGGATGCCCTTTACTATGACCCCCCTAACAAAATAATAAAGTATAGTATCTCCGTCATTTGTGTGAATTATATAAGCCTTGGTTTATAAACTCCCTACGCAAATGGTAGAGTGTAGTATCTCCTTCACTGGCATGACTTATCTAAGTCATAATCTGTAAAGAGGATTTCAGTGTTTATCATGATCATGTTTTTAATATTTTGTAAGGCATCCTGCTTTGCAAGCATAACCAGGGCGGCATTTTATTCTCATTTGCAACTAATACCAGAAGAACGAACAGATAGGATGAAACTATAAATCTAAATTTCAAAAACATGCATCATCATCACCTAATGCAGAAGAAAAAGCGTTACCTAAAGCAAGAAATAACTAATCATTAAGGAAACGTTTATTCTTAAATATTGCGTGCCTGATTTGCTTTTTAATCAGTTTAGGCAAATGCTATAGCAGTTTTGCGTGATGAGGAGGAGGTATGCTTCTATTGCAGAATGGTGACTATATATCGCAGACCTAGACATGAACTTTGGAACCAAGGGGCACAGGAGACACGTTCCCTCCAAATTCCCCTAATTTGTCTGTAGAGTGCCTCGTTGCAGCAAACATACTTGCCCTTCCCAAGTTGGTTGATCTAGATATTCACTGGGCAGAAGTGACTGTAACGTTTGATAATGCAATAGAAATGAGCATTGTTAGGTATTACCGCAAATGCTCGAATAAGACTCCCCCCCGAATTAGCCCCACCTATAAATTTATTTATGCAAATAAGCGCCCCCTCACATAAGCCCCCATGGGACCTCATTCAAGGGAAGCATGATAACAAGATTAATAGCGATACAGTATTACTTTTTATAACAGGAGAAAAAATACAGAAAGAAACATGACTTTCGTGATTTTCGCAATTTTTGTGAAATAGTCTTTTTATGAGATTTTAGATTAGTTGATTAAGAAAATTATGTCATCTTTCTCTCAATCTTTGAGGAAAATGCTAAACTTTGAGTCAAGCCCCACCCTTCGAATAAGCCCCCACCCAAAAAATTATTTTTAAATATAAGACCCCAGGGACTTATTTGAGGATTTACGATACTTTTTCTTTGGAAAAATTACTTTAACCACATACTTTTTCAAAACATTTGTGATTTAGAAGTTGTCAACGCATGCAAGTGCACCTCTGCAACGTGAATTATTTGTAATAATTATTATTTTTATTCTAAATTTGGCTTTATTTCTTTTCGTTGGTAACTCGTTTGATACCACCTTATCTTATCTTTCTTTTCGACATAAATTTTTCTATTCAATTTTTTGTAGTTTTTAAAGCCATTGTCGTACTTCATTCTTAGTTCCTCCCAGCAACAACTTGTTTTCATTAATGACTAATGAAAGTTTGATTTTATTATATAAACTTATTGTTAGTTTTTATCTCACAAACAGCAAAATATTACGCCACAAACTTTTACAGCTGCAGTCATCTACTTCTTTCAGCAACTCATGTTAGTCTCATATCTTTCGAATGAGGCAATAATCCCTAAATTCCAAACACGCTGCAATGATGGATACCTAGTTGAAGGCATATGGCATCATGTTGTTTGCTTGTTCTACGGACTTTGGGCTTTTGGCTTCAATTGTCAGGGAAGAACAAATATCAAAAATCATTATCATTATCTTTGTTTTGTATCATGAAGGTTGGTTTAAAAGTCTGCATCTAATTGCCACAGTCGGGCAATGACATACGGTAATTCATAATCGATGATTAATGACTCATGATTCAGGATTCATGATACAGTACATGGAGCTTTTCACTTTCCTCTAATGTGCATGCGCAAGACATTGTAACTCAAATATTTTTGTTAAGAAACTCGTAACGAAAGTTTTGATACTGGAATCATGATGAAAAAGTTGAGGTAGTTTCAGTAAAGAGACTAAAAAAGCTTTTTTGTAAAAGAAACTTGCATTAACTATTCTCCCTTCCATATTTTGATGTCCCTCCCTTTTGGGTCTATTTCAAAATATGTCAAGTCTATTTTTTTATCCCTCAATGCTGAAAAGAATCATGCCTAAACTTTAACCAAACATTCTCCAATAGGCAAGAAGATAGTGTTGATCTATAGGCAGCGATTTTAACCTTCTGTAGGGGAACCGATACTCGCAAATTAATTTAAGGAGGAAGACACCATTAAGAGCCAGATATGTACTTAATAATTAAGTCTTTAACAAATTTGATGATAAGGACTTGTCATAATTGGTATTGATCGTTGAGGTCATGGAGATGTGAATAAGGGCCTTGTAACCAAATGAGCTGAAAGAGTACTAGAAAATTATAAATCACTTTTGCATCTTTATGAAAGGAAATCCTCGGGCTTGTAGCTAATTCTTTAATATACGCCAGAGACTTGACTAATCTCTACAAAACCAGTTTGTTTTCATGATTTCGTATTTTGATATTGTTTTGATCACACAAAGTAACTCAAAAACTCACCAACAGCACCTTCGGCATAATTCAGAACCTTTTGACGCAATTGTAAAAATCCCAGGTTAAGTTTCGACTAAATCTTTAGGCTTTGATTGGAGCTAGATAGCAACCACCAATCAGTTTATGTGTGCACACCCAAATGAAATTATCCAATAACTCGTTCTAGCTTTTTGATTGAAATCCAAGCTTAAAGTCAAGAAATTTAGTATTGTATATGCTGTTGTGACGAAGCTTCTAATATTGCTGTATCTTGTTAACGTACATATCAAAGAAAGTACCTGAGCTCTCTTGAGCTTTCAATACGAATAGCTTGGTATATCATCTGTATTTTCACCCAAAACGTAAATAGGATTTTAAAAACATAGCTCCGTATTCAATAACTGTTTTCCAAATAAACGCAATCTTGTACTTTATCTTAATCACGCTGAGTTTTTCATCCATTTTCTGCATGATTCGATTAGTGTAATTAGCTTGGTCTCAGACTTCACATAATTCAATACACAGACATTTCTCGCTTTCCTATTTACTGATTCGTTTAAGTACATTGATGAAAAAGGTTTGTGTCATAAAGGAATGTTGCTATAGCTTCGTCTATTTGGGGTATTTCTTCACCTTGTCTTAGTGTTTAGCGGATTCAAGGAAAGGATGGTAGCGTGATGTGAAGGCGCACATTGAACAACACTTTATAAGTGCCGCTCTGCTTTTAATGAAAAGAGATTTACAAATCATATTTGCTTGCGTTCTGATTCAAAGAAGCTGCAACTTTGTTAACCAAATACGACTGGATCATTGTATTTGTTCATTATATAACGTGCCATGTACATTTCTCACTTCACACAAGCCAGGAAAGTATTGTGACAAGAGTTGCGAGAGAGAATATCTGTTTGACTTCGTCTGAGTAAAAGAACTGACCACCCATAGTCTGAAGAAATGGTCAGACAGCAAGATTAGAGTTATTGCAAAGGTAATCAGTTACTAAATTCGATGGTTATACTAAAACTATTTCAATTGCTTTCAAGGCTTCATTTATGAAACTTCAAAGAAGTTACTTACATTTATCTGATGATTCGTACCACGGGAGTAGGAGGATTTTAAATTTTGGACTGTAAGCTTTCTGCCCGAAAGATGAAAGAAATCTGGAGAGCAGTCAGAAGAGTTGCCCGAAATTCCTATTGTTCTTTCAAAAAAATTTGTCCGAATGAAATGGATTTCTGCCCAACTGAGGAAGGCTGCATTCCCCCCTTGCAGCCCCCCTCTCCTATACTTATACTTCATACTATATTGTTATAAAATATTGTACATGTCATACTAAAAGAGGATATGAGAAGTAGATAATGAAGAAATTCATAAAGACCCCAAGTTCGCAAATTGCTGTATAAGTCAGCAAATAGTTCATAAGTGTTGACTTACTGATTTGGTTAAAGAACTCCTAGTCGATCATTGTTTACCCCTTATATCTGTAAAGACGTTAGATTTGACAAGTGCTAAAGATGCTTGTTCCAGTCACAATGCCAACAACATATTCAGTTCGCATATCTGCAAGTCGATCACTTCCCAGCCATCTAAAATTTTCATCAACTTTTCCATAAACCTGTGAGATAGTTCATCAATGCATTTTGTACAAAAGTCAGATAGAGATTTCACAATAGCAAGAATTTCAACCCATCAGAATTACTTTGGTGTTAGTTGAAGCAGTTATGTCAGCCAAAAATGTTGCATCGCTACCGTAATCAAGAATTATAACAACCAACCAAGAATAACATCATAAAAAGAAATTAAAATATATGTCTTGTATTTCCAGTTTTTTGACTACTTGAAACCAGGCTAAGAAAGCATAATCTGCAATTCATATTTTAGAAAAAGTACAAAGATTTCCTCAATTCTTAATACTATAAACAGCAACAATTAACTAATAAGCATAGTATGAGAAGAATTAAAATTTATATGTGTTACTTCCAGTTTTTGGAATACTTGAACTAAGCTACGTATGCATAAGCCCCAACTTCTAATTGAGAGTATTAACAAGGATCCAAGTACTTCTTCAAGACTCTTTTCCCAGCTTCAAAGCGATACCATAGCTAGATGTCACAAAATGAAGATAAGCTTAACGCGCAGATTTAGCCTTGCATTATAATTCGAATGACAATTTCAATGCAGGATTGTAAGTGCTGTTCAAACTATCAGCTTTCAGAGACAATATACTAGCTTTTATGATACTAATCAGAGGTCTAGGAGAGAAGAGCGAGGGGGTATATCTGCCCTAACTGTGACTTGAGGGGGCATAGCTTCCCCCCACACTCGGTAACTCTCTTGCAATTAAGACTACTTCAGACAAAATATCATTTTTGAGGAAAAAATTTTTTCCTAAAAACCTGCTGAAATTAAGGCATTAGAAGACCTTCCTTACTGGACCACTTTGCCAGTTCCTTCAATAGCTAGGCGGAGCAAGTTCTTCATATCTAATGAATATTGAAAACAAAAAAGCCCCCTAGCTATCAGTCTAATTCGAAAAAATTGGTGCTAGTTGAGCTGCTATGCATATACATTACATTCTCCCATCATAAATCCCTTACTAATGGCATCATTTCATTTTGGAATAGAATTTCCATCTAGCTGGAAAGATTCAGTGAAATTCTCCCGCTTTTCATTAGAATTCAAGGCTTTATGAGAATACTAATACCTCCTCAAGGCAAAAGTATCCTTGACTGGTGTCACTCATATTGTGTGGTACATAACACACTTTTTTTTATAAGATACATGTCTATAAGAAACATGATGCTGAAATTAGGCAAAAATTAAGAAAAATAGGCAGGCCGAACTTCAAATAATAACTTGCAAAAACTGTTTTTACTTGTAAATTTTTTATCAAACTAGCAAGAAAATAGAATGAATATCCATTACATGCCTCAAAGAACCTGAGCATCCTTTTTCTTGCATTAAAATTGCCTACTCAGTGTTGTTATTGTCACTGGGAGTCTTTAAATTTAAGAAACATTACAGGTAGATTTGGTAGGTAGATTATGAAACATCCAGGCCGAGGCCAGAGGGTTGGTTTTTGTAAAAAAGAACGTATAGTGCTCAATAGAGAAGCATCAGAACCTATTTATTTCCTGGTCGATTGCTCTACCATACGGTGACGTTTCTCTCTCTGGAGGTGACTACGCACTTGAAATGGCTCATTCAATCCTACACATCCTGTTGATAGTTTGGCATTGTTCTACAGCAGTCAAAAGAAGTAATGCACAAACATACTACTGGAGTGCTCTTTTGTTGAATATGTTTATCTTTTAAGGCACTGTGTTTGCATATAAGTAAGAGAATTAAACCCAATGGGTTTAGAGCCTAATTATTCGCTTACAGAACGACAAAAAACCTTGCGAATAATGGCATATCAACACCAGAAATTGATGCACAGTCTAAGTTTGTATATAGATCACCCTTATAATCTTTCAGTAATAACAACTTCGTCTACCATGCATTGTTTGGCAACCAATGTGATATCTGTTGAAATAGTGCTTGCTTTAAAGGGAGCTGCAATATTGCCTTATCTTCAAGGGCTAAAACTCTTCTGAAATTTTGCTCTGCTACCGACAATGGATGTCACCTGACTCACTCAAAATGTCTACGTCACTGGACTCTATGCTACCGTCGATTTAAATTATCTACTCATAAAAGATTGACTGAACACTGTTCTTCTTACCACTAATTTAGAAATTTAATGGCAAAACAAGTAATTTAAAGGTTTCTTTCTCATCTACAATACATTGATGAGAGATAAAAGCTATTGGCCTGTTAGGTTCGCTATTGAATATATCTTATTCCTTCTTTAAACGACGTGGCGCTTGTGTGACTACTGAGCCTTTACATACGGCTTCAATTAGATGGAAGTTCTTACAATAGGGAGACATATGTTGTGTAGCTAGAATTTCAACGTGCCTAGCAAGCAATATCAAAACCTCCTACAAAAGGAAGGCTACATTACAGTGATTTAAGCTATTTAAAAAGGATAATTTCAGTTACCCATTTTCTATATGTGGCTTGTAAGGAGAGGGCGTTTGATAGATGACTGCGTTAGTAGAAAGAGGAGATAAGGTAGTATAGAGTTTGTGAGGAAAACGTAGATTCAGGATCATGTTGTGTTTGCTCTGTTTATCCAAATATCAAGCTATTTTATTTTTATCACTTGCATTTAATTCACCGTACATGAGGTATAAATACATGTACATTAAAATGTATCAGTGGAGATGTATCCTTGCTTAGTGAGATCAGATATATGGAAATATAGGTTTATGTTTCATGGAGACCAGGCGTATGCATCAAATGTTGTATGGTCTGCTGTAATCCATCCTGGACACTTCAATTCACTCCAGATCTATAGAGATTATTGCTGGCTCCATATATAGCCACTGGATTTAATAGCCAGCGCTCTTCATATCGAGTTGGTTTCCAATATTTGTACTCTGGTAGAAAAGAGAGAAAATAAGCAAATTGAGATGGGCTACACAGTGGTGGCACTAAAGTTATATTGCAACAGCAAGAGGAGTGCCTGTATCCACTTTTTATCTGTGTAGTAGCACTTACATGTTACAAACTATGATAAGGTGAAATAGTACAACAGTTTGATTAATTACGATATTAGAACTGATGTCCAGTAACTGTTCAGCATGATATTAGAGGCATTAGAAAGCTTTAAGGTTATCCTTCAGTAATAACTTCTGAAAATGCGGCATGACAGCGAAAGATGTAACTTTTAATATGAACACCATCAACCATAGCAATTTTGCAGACCCCGAATTTATCAACAGAACAAACAACTTCAAAGTTGGATGTAACCATTCTGAGTTTCATAGATTGCCTGGGAGAAATTTTCTACAAGAAGACTACTTTGAAGCAGGAACAAAACTTACTGGGGGTCTGGGGGTGAGTCACCCCCCTCCAATCTTGAAAATTTACTATGTTGCAGTAAAAAAGACGACAGTACAGTTTCATTTGCAGGGGAACTTACTGGACCCAGGTCTTAATACTGAGCATATTTTGACCATTTGAAGCCACATCCCTGCTGTCAAGAGTTCCAATCTATCGAACCTTCCGCCATTTGTGAAGTGTGAGCATTCATATAAAGTCATCACCATTTCTATGTTAGCTACATTCCAAACCTACGGTGCAGCTTAAGGTTTGGGGCAAGCTCTCTCCCCTTTATAGCATATAGGCAATTTTGATTTATTGATATTTAGGCGTTACTTTCCTGTTGTTGTCTATTCATGCTAAATTTCTTCCAAGTGAAGCTTTTAACGGATGTTCTCCAACTGCTGATGTAATCCTATCTCCACTGGTGGGAAACTTGATGCATTCACATTGAACTTGTGGTAATTTTAACAGGTTTACTATGAAACTCTTCCCATGACGTAACCGGACGCGTGTCTTCTCCCCTGGGTACTTTTTGCGATCGATAAAATCTCGCTATTTGTAAACAAGAAACATGCATGCCATGATCATAAAGCTTCGTGGAATATTTGATCATCAAATTTGTTGAGTCTGGAGCATCAAATATTGAAAAGAAGTTTCATTTTTCATGCTTGCAATCGGTGTGAGCTTTATATGCTTGAAATATATGTGGTAGGTGGTCTTTTATGCATTTGTAAAGGTTACATCATTTGCTTTTAGCAGCTTGCTAAAAGAAATGCCTCGTTACACGAAATTAATGCAATGCATTAATTAACGCGATTTTGTCTTCAACAACGTTAATTTATTTGGCGTTAGTTTTTGTGTCGCGTTAATTATTAAACTTTTAATTTGAACACTTCATCAAAAGGAAGTCTCGAAGTCTTGACATTAATGTGCACGTGACAAAGAAGTATAAAATATATGAAAATTATCAACATTATTCAAGTGTAGCAATTCTTGAGAACCAAAATGATATATACAATGTGATTCGTTGTAAATCTGTTTTTCTTTCTGATACATAGAGAAAACCATGAGATAAATTTAGTATGACACAATTCCATCAGTGTTAGTAGATGTTCATGAAACGTTGTCTTTAGCCAATTCGCGTTAATTTGGTCCGTGTAAATTTCATGCACGCTATTTGATGCGTCGTTTTAATTTCGTGTAATAAGATAGACGTATGCCCTAGACAGCTTGCACCATTTAGTGTTTCCAATGGGAGGCAAAGTAATTTATTGAGCCAAGTTGCTTCTTTACCTATTTTGTTCCTCCTAGGCTCAAATTTGACGCTTTAAAAAATATTTTCTTGGCTTGTAATACTTTTTAGGTGTGTGCTTATTTTTATGGCCTAATCACTTGTGATTAATTAGAAAGACCCATAAAGTCGCTTTAATACTGAAAATATGGCAAGTCAAAAAGGACTTTTAAGTTGAAACAAGGTACAAACATATTGTCTAAATAATAGCTCTGATTGAGCCTTAAGCTCTGTAGTGCCAAATAAATGGGGGTCCTAACAAACAGGGGGTCGGAAATAATTCTAAAATTTAATAAACGGGGGCTGAAAATAAACGAGGGGAGTCGGAATTTGAGAAATGGAATTAAATGATTATAAAACGATGGAGAGAACAAAAACAGGTTTGCGTAAAGCAAAGAGCTAAAATATATACAGAAGCACTCTATTTCACTTTGAATATTGGGTTTCAATAGTACTAAGAAAGAATTGAAATGAAATGAGGAATTTGTAAAAAAGTCAACTTGATTAAAATTAAAAAATGGGGGTCCAAATAACGTCTGGGGGGTTGGAAAAAATCGAAAAATTAATAAGCGGGAAGGACGTTTATTTGGCACCCGAGAGTATCTCAAATTCACGTTTTCTGTAAGAACCCAGGCTCAAGGCCTTGTGGTAAAAGTTTTCTTAATTTTTGGTCACATTTTAGTTCTCAAAGTATGAAGCTTGTTAAAAAGTTCTTAATTTAGCGAACTCAATTGCTGTGAAAATGTGCGCAGAACTTGAGTGTAGCAAACTATTTGTCCTATAGCAAACAAAATGCGTCAGTACGAATTAAGTTCTAAAGCAATGTCATATTCACAATGCTTGGTACAGCTTAACGTTAAACCAGGCAATGCTCTCAATGTCCTATTAGTCTAACGTTTCTTAGCTTTTTCCTTGGAGTTCTAAAAGCTTCTTAAATGTTAGGCAATCCAACACCAGGTTGCTTATGAAGCTGTGTCTTATGAAGAAAACTCGTAAGTAGGTCTGTCACGGTCGATTCTGGCTAGGCCCAGTGGTCAAATATCCTTAAAGGATGTAGCGCTGCAATAAAAATAATAACCACGACAGATAAGGTGGCAAAGCAATTTCACAGACTGATATAGGATACTGGACACCTTATTGGCAAAAACGCCGCTCATATCATAGTTTTGTAAGACATTTAAGTGAATTGGGTGCTACATTATAATTACATCAAGCCATTTTATTATCAAATCATGCCTTGTGACAGCGAAAGACTTGCGAACATAAACACACGCTTCATACGTGGAATGGAGGCTAGATTGATTGTTAAATCCTTCATCATATTTTGTAAACATTCACAACAAGATTCACATTTGGTGTTTCCTATTCAGAAGGTATCCCTTGTCGGGGAAGCTTACCAGAATAGCCATTTTTCAAGTATACCTTGAGCCATAGAAAGAACAAGTTTTGCATATAGAACTATATATATATATATATATATATATATATAGTTCTATATGTATATATATATATATATATATATATATA
>WIPJ01003341.1:105739-131562 GCA_018155075.1 Cassiopea andromeda | reverse complement strand
TATATATAGTAGGGTGCCAATAAAATCTTTTCTCTACTTTTCCCATGTCCCACCCTTAATTCCTTTTCTATTTGCACTAGAATGAAAGAATATAAAGTTATAGCCAGATTGAAGCGGTTTTAGGGGTGGCGCCCAGCCTTGGAATATTTTACTAATTCCCTGTTTTCAGGCAATTTTTGCTGATGTTGAATTGGAAGAGCTGTTTTTCAGAATCTGTGATGAGTCTCAGTGTCAAAAATTGCATGTAATTTCATTTAGGTGTTATAGAAATTGATGGATGAAGAACAGTAAGAATTGGTGCTTGTTTGTTTGTTAAATAGACGAACTATCTTGGCTTTTGGAGGAAGCAAGCAATGTCTTTCAATAACTTGCAACAAGCAATGATTTTGGGTCATTGTGAATAATTATCGAATCATTCTACGGTTTTATGAGTGCAACTCTCCTTTCAGTAGAATCATTCACAATCTTTAGCAATACGTTCCCTGCAATGAAATCTTGATTTTTAACCTTCAGTTGGAGGATTATGAAGAAAATAATAACTGATTTTCAACTGAGCAAAGCGTGCCTTGGTTTTCTTTCAAATCAAGTTATTTATGGCCAAGTGTTCTAGGCTGGCTTCCATAACCAGTTCCTTGTTAATACCCACTCTGTTATTATGCTCAAGAGATGCAGCAATTCTGACCTTCTCATCATGGTTCTGTTTTCGAAGAACTCAAAGCCAGTTAGTGATTCAGAGATATAGCAAAGGTGTTGCTTTAGAACCTCAAGTATGCATTCCAACCTTCTTGTCTTTCTTTTGGTAGCGCTGAAGCTTGATGAAAGACGTTCAAGTCATCCATTGAAGCTGACTGGGGACATATTCGCAAATCAGTGTAATATTTAAACACTTACAGAAAAGATGTTCAAATGCAGCAATCTATTTTCTTCATCTTCCATGAGATTCAATTGTTTTCTGAATAAGAAAATCTTGAGCTGTAAATCAATTTAACCATAGATCTTGCACTATGGTAAACTTAAGTGCTCGGATTTGAAAACCTCCAGCTCGATTGTCACCAAAGCTTGATCGCCCTATTAATAGCAGTGATAACTGAAGAAGTTCTTTGCAAACATCCCTAGGATATTGTTCAAGTTGACTGCTGATAAACAGCTTTAAGATCTCTATCTTCTTCAGAGATTGTAGTGTCATTGTGTGTGAGAGAGATAGAATGGTTCACTTTGTAGAAGATTGAGCGAACCCCATTATTGAGAAAGCCTGTGGAAGAGTTTGATGTTCTGTCCACTAGATACTTATGGAATATTCACCACATGCTCAATGCTTTCTCAACAATGAGTTTATGAACATGATGGCGACAAGCCAGATATAAAAGCTTTTTACCAAGCCTGTCTTCCAATAGTGTGGATGCTCCATTTACTGTTCCAGTGCTACTTCTAGTGGTATCCAAACTCATTGCTATGGCCTTGTACGTTAGTTTGAAATCCTCAGGCTGATGGAGCCTTGCAATGCACTGGAAACTATCAGCCTGAGGATTTCCAGTGCCTATCTCTAGAACTGAAACTACAAGAAAAATTCTGACTAGGCACTGACTCTTTCTGTTCCCTTCTGTACATGGTTGTCTTCCTTTCGCATTTGTTCTACTTTCCTTTGCTCTTTTGCAGCTAGTATTCTGTCGACTGAGCCCATACAGCAACGTCTGTATTTCTCTATGCAAGAAGAAAGAGACTGTTCTCTTCATTCTTTATTGCCTCTTGAGCTTCAGCACGAGCAATGTTGAAGAGATCATCAAGCTTGGTAACATAATCGTATTCCTTTTTTAGTTGAAATGCGGTTGGCTTGAAAGCTAGCATGAATACTGGGAATTTTGTTTGCCATAGATTCTAGCCAAAAAGTTTCTGGAAAAAGTGGCTCGCCATTTTAGCTGGTAAAACTTAGGCAACCTTGGCCTAAATGTTGATAAAACTCGCAAAACCTCGCCAAATTACAAAAGGCAAGTTTCTATAAAGGCTTGTGTTCACCAAAGACCTGGCTCAAAAAAGGGCCTAGAATGCAGTCTGGCTTGGAAAAACTACTCCATAGACCTGTAAATTGACCGTGCGTTAACTCTATCATTTTTTAAAGTATGGCACTCTTTACGTGTTGACATTCATGCTTCTTTCCAATAGCTTGCAAGATATCTTGCCATTTGCGTGGGATTTTATCGAATTGTTTGACCATTGCTACAGTGTGCAAATACAAACTTACCAAGGATTTGCCTATTAGATGGCAACTTTGACTTTACTCTTCAAAGGTGGATCAAATTAGTGACACCCTACGCTTTGTATCCATGTTTATATCTTGCATATAAAAAACTGAAGGCGTGACTTACAATCGAAGAAATACGATATATGCAATGTCTAGCTGCATTTCTTATGCTACCTTGTTTGATAGAAAGCTGAGAAAGTGAATAAGAAGCAAATAATATTGAGGTATGCTTTTGCAGAGCTATTCTATTATCCCTTTTGAACATAGCTTTCCACCTGAATTGGGGTTTGAATGAACTTGTGCTTGTGAAGAGTTCTAATAAGGGTTCTCCAAAGTACATTGATCTTGCAAGAGCAACATCCATTTATCTTATATTTCGTCATTACTATGTATGACTGATCAACTTACACCTTTAACATGTCAAGCTATTGCAAGTGCAGTTTTCATACTACACCAGGGACGGGAAAAATGTTAAGCTTTGAATATGGAGAACTTCGTATTGCATGGATGAAAGACCTGACGTTAAATATGAAAATCTATCAGAAATTTGGAGACCCTTTTAAGGTCTCTCCCCACCGATTTAAGCGTTCTAAAATTCATGGGTTGGTTTAGTCACACTGCGCCCGGGCTGAAAAATTGAGCCAGTCTTTCCCTGGAATACACATTTATTTTTACAAACTCTCCTAACTGTTAACGGTTCCATTATAAAAATGTCTTGAGCGACTGTCTTTGCAAAAACAATTTTGAGTTCCAATGCTTTGCGCGTGCGCATTAATGGAAAATGAAAAAACTCCATTTACAGTTGAAGTGATGATAAATCATGGTAAGTAACAGAAGTTAAACTGATGGGGAGCAGCCAACATAACATTCATAGCATTTTATGCACAGGTAGTTCGAAGTTCAAGTGCAGATACACTTATAAACTTTCTTAGGTCTCAAAAATCCAGCATTGAATTTTCTTAACGTTTTGAGCAGACAATAACTTTCTTCTAGGAAAAAATGTGTATTCTCTATTAAGCCCCCCCCAGGGAGCCTACTAATTTCAAGCACTTTAGAGGGGGCTTATTGGAGATGGGAGCTTATAAGAGTGGGGCTTAAAAAATTTCTTGAAATTTTCAATAGTTAGCTAGATATTTGCTTTTGAAAATAGAGAAAAATGCTAATATTTCTTAGTTTAAACACCATTAGTTCACAACAGAACAAAAAAAATTGAAAAATTGTGTAGTATCCGTTGATATAAAACGTTGTTATTCGCAGTAAGTCAATGAATGACTTTGATTCTTGATTGTATAAGACATATTGCTTACAAAGTGTGATCTAGTTTAGTTTACTTACTTCTATGAAGCTTGATAGTACTCACCATTTTCTAGGGGGGGGTTAATAGATTTCTTGGTGCAAAAAGGGGGACTCATTGGAGAGCGAGGGTTAATTGAGAGAAGGTTAAAAGAGAATATACGGTATTTACAACGCTCTGACCTGACTGATAGAGTGCATGTTATTCAAGCTGCTGAATTTGTAAGGATGGTTATTGTTCTCTGTTTGTATCCTGCCACTCCTGTTCGCTCACTCATGTGCAATGAACTGCAGATATCCGAAATGAGATGCATTGTTTGTTTTCAAGTAAGTGCAAGGCCGCATTGGTCTGTGTTACCATTATGATTGCATGTAAAGGCATTTCGGGAATTTGGTAATAACCAAAGCTATGCAAGCTAGAATGAGCGTGTGGGATATTAGTCCTAGCGCGCGGCTTATGGCGTAAAGTAACTTTGAGCCATGGCTTCACGCCCGCCAACGATCCAACTAGCAGCGATTAGGAATCTGGTCGAAACACCGAAGAGAGGGAGGTGGGGAGGAAAAGAGTTGGCCAGCCTACCTATATGCCACAAGCCCAGGATAAGTGTCCTCTCCAAAAGGCAGCCACTCTACCTTATACATAATAATAAAGTTTATAAGACCTATTCAGGCTCGGAATCGCTGAAACTTAAGAATAGTTTAAGAGTAATGCTAGGCTCAAGTTTCATCAAGACTTAGAATTTTTGTGTATTTGAGCTATAGCACTGTTTGTAGAGTAAATTTTCTCTATCGATACAATATTTGTTATTCTGCTCCATGGCATATTTTAAGGATTTTTCACTGGTGGGGCATTGAAGAAAAGGGCACTTCAGTTAAACGCATAATATAAAGATAAATGGGCTGTCAAAAAATACTCTTAAAGTATTGCCATAGACCAGTGGTTCGCAAACGTTTCAAAATATTTACTCCCCTACTACATGTTTTATTGTACTCGCAGTCCTATGGAAAGGGGTGGCTTCATAAATGAGCGTGGGTATTGGAAAATTGTTTATGCTACGTTTTTAATTTGCTTGAACATTCAGCACAGTACGTCCATTTGCTTCAGAGCTATCCTTCTTACTTTTTAAAAGCCCACTTTTGTTGATCTGTCCTTATAAATGAAAGGAAGTATACGTTTCTACTAAAGACTTTGGTGCGAAAAGGAAAGAAGAGGTCTGGGGCTGAGCCACCAAAAAATTTTCGAAACCACGCCCTTTACTTTGGCTTTGAATAAATTTCCCAATATAAAACTGGCTATGTGTGACGGGGAATCTTGATAGTTCTTGACAGACATCAGAAATCTTTGAATTGGACTTAAAGTAACTCCAAATTGATTTTCTTTCATACTGTTGTTCATCCGCAGATAGGTATGCCATCAGCAATAAAAGTTCATCTCCCACTAGATGCAAGATGCAAATCCTCATTTCTCACTAGCAGTAAATACACTTTCACAGAAAATACCACAGAGTTTAATAGCATAAGTTTGCCAAGTGGTCTGTCTTTGTGCTAAGGAGAAGCTAAAAGTCTATGAAAGTTTCTCTAAAACTTGTACTCTTTAGTAGCTTCTGGTGGTCCTCCAAAAATCTCAGTTTGGAACCATTGCTATACACTGTAGGACAACAATAATAAGTTTGCAAATGTGTCAAATACAGTAGAAACCCACATAAAAAAAGCTACTGAATCATAAAGGCACTTGAGTGGTGGGGCAAATATGTGCCACTAGTGGGACAGTTAAAGGGACTGGTGGGGAATGTCGCACTATTTTATATGTTAAAAACAATGCCCTTTCTGTTCCACTTTAATTCTTCTTTATGTTAAACTAAGGTATCAGTAAAGATTTGAATATGGTCGTTTGATTTTAGGACTTAGTGGCACCCTCGATACTTGAAAATAATTTTACAATAATCTAAGGCTCAAAACCGGAAAAATTTAAGAATATTGAGGCTCAGCAAAAGTTAGGTATTTTTAGAAAAAATATGTATATGCCGACAGACCAGTATAAGTGTCCTCTCTCTAACAGGCACTTCTTTTGAAAACATGCGACATTGGCCAGTTTCTGGACCTTGACCTAACTCTTTCCTGTCATGCTACTAATTAAACTAAGCACTCTGAAGTTGGCTACATCACAAATTACGTTATGCCTGTCTGTAACTAAATCTTTGTGATATTTGATTAAACGCGAAGGGCAGAAGAAGTCAGACAGCCGCTTCATCCTACTTCTAAGCTTATTGAATGTGGTTTTCATTCAAAAAGAGCTATTTGTTTTGAAGCACAAGACTAAGACTGCAAAATTAAGGGTTGGTCGTAAAGTCATGTTGTATAGGAATTTGGCATAGTTAGACCTGGAGAAAGAACGAGACAGAGTGAGGTCATCGTTAGAAAACAGGAATATGTGAGTCCTATGATCAACATTGCTTTTTGAGTGTCTGATATATTAGTTTTATGTAAATGCTCATTAATTTAAAATCACTTAATATTAGATAAGGTCTTTTTGTTCCCAATGCTTTCGCTAGTATGCTGACTGATTCGTGTTCTGTTTCTTCTCTAGCAAATAGCACATCAAAATTGTAAGAATTCACTCTGCTAACCTTGTCTCCAATTACCATCATTAATTTTAAATATGTTTGACTTGTTGTTAATAATAAGAAGCTAATTAGAAACTGTACTGCATGCAAGAAATTAGATGGAAAGCCTTGTAGTGCCCCATTCTGGCATCGTTACCTAAATTTAGAGTGCCTGAAGCACTGGCTTTCAGTAGGGCTGGTGTTAAAGCTATTGCTGGGCTCTCAAAAGATAGGTTGCACGTCTTTACCGCCACTCGAACTTCAATCAACTGTCTTAATAGCACATTCGACTAAGTCATACATAAATTTGGCTACTACATACTGGATCAATACACTAAAGGAGCGTTGCGACATCAATCACAACACTGGAGTAGATACTCGTTATTTTCTATTCACAGTGTTTGTATAGGAATACTTCACTTCTAATGAGTCTTATTATTTCTAAAATTCCTAAACTACTTATTGATCAAGCAGAGCAGCGCAATTAACCTTTAGACGCATTGCTTTTCTTTTTGTTTTTCATAATTATTGCTTTTTTCTTCTATTAATAAAAACTGTATTCATGTATTGTAACTTTAATAGTGAAAAGCCATCTGCAATGGATCTGTTAAATATTCATTAGTATTATTATTATCATTATTATTTTTCTTGTCAAGTTTATTTGCAACCTTTTCTTAAACGAAAGCATGTGTACTTTTTGTTGAAAATCACAAGAAAAATTCAAATCTGTATGTTAATTTACTGCACAAAATAAAAAGAGAGAACAATAGAACAAGAAAAAAGATCGAAGTCTTCATGAAACCCCAGCCTTTGAATTATTTTCAAGTTCTTCCAAAATTTCAATGATTTTGAAGTTTATGTTCTTATTAGTTTTAATTTGTATGAAAAACATTCATCCACTAATTACAAAGTCGTGGATGTGTTAATAAAGATCAATACTGTTGGTAGACTCGTAGTCTGGCATCCTTTTATTGGGCGATAGAAGCTCCGTAATCGCATTTTTTGTGGTTAATAACGATTGTGATAGGAACTAAGATCGCCGTGAACCTATTTGCCAATTTTTATTAGATTAAAGCAAGAGGTGGAAATTTTCTAAGCACTTCCGAACTATACTTGGCGAGAGTTGGAAGTTGGTCTGTAGTGAAAAGTTTGTCAAAAATAATGGCAGTTGATGAGAATAGTGGTATTTCTTGGCAAGTAGGTGCATGATATCGTAGTTTCTCTAAGATTTTGTCTAATACCAGATGCTACTCTACAATATACATTCCTCTTCTCGATCATTTCATTGATTATGTTAGTGGCCTTTATCATCATCATCATCATCAATAGACGGGAAGTTCATTTAACTGAACAGCCGTTTCTCTCCATGCATCTCTATTCTGTGCTAAGCGATATAAATCAGCAAAGCTCAAATTTCCACCAAATTCTCGAATGTTGTCACTATATCTGGTTTTTGGTCTACCTTTTCCTCTTTTTCCATACACGGCCCCAATTAGTGGCCTTTATACCAATTAGAAATTGGCCACATATGGATGAACTAATGGTTGATAGATACAGTAGCTGATAGAAAATAACTATTTAAATTTAGTCGTTTAATCTTTATGATACTTCTTTCAGCAAACCTTTCATGGACAGTCTTCTGCTTCTGAGCTAATTGAACTTTTATTTAATTTGTTAATTTGCAAGCCAAATTCCATAAGTTCTTCATTATTCCTGCAGGCACTCTTATCAACAGTTGCTTTGCTTTCAATTGGGGTAGATTGCTGCAAGGAAATGGGTTTTACTCAACCATTAACTACTTTCATGGCTTTGTGAAAACTGAAGAAGTGATGCAAAACATCCACTCAAGTTTCATTTGCATCGACTCCAACAACTGTCCCATTTCATTTCATTTTATTTCATTTCGCATTTTTCAGGAGGGTGGCCCTTCAGTAATAACTGATTTACAAGGAGCTCCCCGTCTGCGCTCTAATTACATATCTAACAATAAAAATGATAATTGCAAAACATGAAGCCTAATTACAATATTTGAAAAGTCTAATTAAACATCTTGAAATAACAATATACAATTTAAAACAGTCGTGATAATCTGTAAATACACTGACGCAGGCTAAATTAGGCACTTAAAGTCTTTAATTGAAGTAGTTTTTTTGGATTCAGTTGAAAGGCCATTCAGACATTTTGCACTTCGTAATGAAAAACATTTTTGTCCGTTAGCAGAGCTTTTTAAAGACAGCCTTAAATTAGTATTTGCATTTCGAAGACTGCGTGTTCCATTAATGGTGTTTTTAGTAAAAATATCGCAAAAGTATTTGGGAGCAATGCTATTTAAGCATTTAAAGGCTGCTAGATTTATTTGTATATTAATCAACTCTACAATCGTTTTCTAACTTAAACTTTGGATCAGAGGTTTGCTTGGAGCATCAGAATTACTATTGGTCACGATGCGTGCTGCTCTGCTTTGGAGCCTCTGCAATTGTAAGACGTCAACGGAATTTTAACAGCCCCAAATAGAGCAGCAGTATTGGAAGTGAGGCTCAATGATGCTAGTATAAAGATTATTTACAATTTCCTCAGTGAGAAAATACTTGGCATACTTAAGAAAACGAATTGCAAGAGAAGCTTTCTAAGTGACTAATTTCATCAGATTCTTCCATGTCAGATTTTCGTCTATTTGAACACCTAGATACTTAATACTGCATATAACTTCTATATGTTCCTCACGAATAGAAGGTTGTATGGCTTGGTTTGACGCCGTGAGATACTTCTTCTTTTGTTTCGTGGTTATTAACAGGGGGCCAGCTTAGCTACATTAAGAGATAACTTATTCCCCTGCAACCACCTATCCAGTCTCCGAAGTTCTTCACTTATAGCCGTAATTAACTGCATAATGCCCCTGGAAGAATGATAAATACTATTATCATCAGCATACACATAACCTTTGTAGTTTTTTACACTACAAGGAAGGTCATTTATATGAACAAGAAATAGGGGTGGACCTAAGCAAGACCCTTGTGAAACACCTACATTGATATCATTTATGCTTGAATCCACACCATTAATTCGACAATGTTGCTTTCTGTTGCTAAGGTAAGATTTAAACCACGATAGTTCCTTACCCACAACTCCAGAATGCTCGAGTTTTTGACATAGAACTTCATGATCAACAGTATCAAAAGCTTTTTTGAGATCTATAGAAATTAAACCAGTTACAAGTCCTTCATCTATGCCACTGTACCAATCATCAGTGTATTTTAGTAAACAAGTGGCTGATGAGTGCAGAGCCCTGAATCCAAATTGATCTGATCTCAGGAACGCTTTATTTTCACATTTTTTCACTCTACTCTCAACTGTAGCAGTCACTTCTTCTGTCCTCTACGTTTTTGCACGTTGGTTTATGCCTAAGAGAATGCTCTTAAGTGAAAAGCTAATTTAATAAAATAAGATTGCATAGTACAACTTGCGTAACGTCTGCTAAAGCTCCTTAGCACTATACACCGAAATCCTCTTAGGCATAAGATCACAATTTGTTTTTATTAATGCCTAAGAACTCCAAAGAGAATGAAGTTAAGCTAGTTAGGGACTTTACTTTGCTTCTGGTACACTCACACGCCTGTGTTGTAATTTTTTTGAGGTTGGTGGTTTTAACAGTTGATTGATATTACACTACTGATTTGCTGCTCAATGATGTGCGAAAGCGGGTGTTTTTAATAAGTGTCCCGGGCGTCTATTCTTGAGGGATTTGAAAATCCATTCACACCATAGTAGCTTTTTGAGTCCTTTGTTCATGAACCTCTGCTATACTCCATTCCTAAGGGGGCATTTATCGGGGACAAGGAGTTTTATAGGCACTGGGCGCTAATTAGAAAATTATCGTATGCGGTCTTAGCCTACCAATACCTCTGAATTAGCTTGATCCTAGATACCTTTCTTGTTCCAAAATTTATTGAATCTGGTTTTCTAGATTAGTTTGAGCGCCCAGTTGAAGTGCTATATGGATTTTAAAGCCTCTAAGAAACTGAGGTATTCAGAAGCAAGTTTTCAAATAAGACGCATAGAATCATATAACAGTTCTATTGTCCTTTTGTGAGCTTTTGTGGAATTTCTGTTGGGCATTGATATCCTGGAAGAATTATCTCCACATTAGCCCCATGCTTTGCTTTGGCTAATGGTTTCGTATTCAACGGTCTAGAAAAGATTTAGCTTTGAAAAGGGAGGGAGGAAAGATTTGAAATATATCATAAGAATGAACAAATAGCCCCAGCTTTGAGTATTTCATTGCCTTATATGCAAATGTATACATTATATAGACTCATGAACACATATACATGTATTACAACAATCACTTTTATGATATTAAATAAAGCGCTTTCAATGTATCTCCAAATTTCTTATTTTCTTACTCTAGATTGGCTAGTCCTTTTAACGAGTTGCAGCAACAACAAGATCACAGCAACAAGATGTATCCTCGGTTGTTTGTATACATTAACGGCAGTGCACCCTTTAACGGCTCACTATGTAACAACACTCAGTGGAATACATCGTTGTCCACCATATGCCTAAAACTTGCCCAAACTTCGTTCAATGGAACTACAGAGAGAAACTCAACCACCAAGCCGGCAGCAAAACAAGAACCACAGGAATCAGTGATTGTGCGCTTCTTTTTGATTGCTCTGATTTTCGTGTTGATAGTCATCGGTAACAGCTTAACCATACACGTGGTGAGGAGCAACCGAAATTTAACAAGTATCAAGAACTACTATTATGGATATTACATATTGAATTTGAGTATTTCAGACCTTCTAGTTGGCCTTGTCTGCTTGCCTACCACCTTTATATACTATATATTTCCCGGACCATGGAATTTTGGCCTGTTTCTTTGCAAGCTGTTTCCGACACTGCAAATAATGGTTGTCTCTGCTAGCATCTCCACTCTCACTGTTATAACATTTGAGAGATTTTTGGCAATAGTACACCCGCTCAAACCCAGATCGACAGTCAGAAGTGTCCGCATAAAGTTGGTAGCCATTTGGATTTGGTCCTTTATTATCGCGTTGCCATCATTCATAGCCTATAAGGTGGATGATCAGCAACTCTGCAAAGAGGTTGGCATAGCCCACTGGTACACAATCGCGTTATTCCTAGTCAACTACGCTGTACCTCTGTGCTTTATATTCATTACGTACATGCGCATTACCTGCGAGCTGCGCTCACAAAAGAGTGTAGGATCTGCGAGAGAGGTTGCAGTTCATAAAAAGTTCCTGAAGTTGACAGTAATTTTGGTTCTCAGCTTTGCACTCTGTTTTTTACCAAGTAATGTTGTCTTTTTTATTAACAGTTTTTCCAGCGTTAAGTTCGACAAACTCACAGAGTCTATCTTGATTCAATACTTTCATATCCTTATCTGGTTCAACAGCTGCTTGAATCCATTTATATATGGAAGCGTAGATAAATACTTCAAAAGAGGCTTCAAAAAGGCACTAGGACTTGCTTCGAGCAACGATAGTCAGGAAAGAACAAACGTGTCCCGGATGTCTACCTTTAAATACGACAAACCGGCTCCGGAGCTGTACAAAAGGCTTTCTTCGTCAGAGTCCCCAGTAGTACCAGGAAGTAGCAGCAGTTACACGTGCAGATCAGTCAGATTTGCAAGAGATATAAATCTAGATTCTCAAAACAACAACAGATCGACAAGAAATATATCAGACGATGTCGAATCTCCTAGGGTGCTTCCTTACCGGGCACGCAATCGGAGGCAGTGTGATAACGAGACTGGCTACATTAGTCTGGTTTTGTATCAAAGCAAGTCCGAATCAAACATGACACCTACCGTCAAAGATGATGAAGAAGTTGAAGAGCTATTTGTAGACCTTGACTCCAGAAAAGCAATACCTTTTGAAGGTGGAAGAATTAATGATGTAGAGTTTGACTTGACTAGTGCTGAAGAGTTTATCATTAAATTTCGACTATCAAGGGAAACAATTATTTAGGAATCACTTTTAATGTACAATTATGCCTAGTAATAAATTTTGTTTACGTTTACCGTATATGCTGTTCTTGACGTACCCCTTTTTGTGATGCATTTTTCTTCTCTTTGAACAATTGCTATTTTCAAAGCAGGTTTTGATGGAGTGAGATTGTTGCATGCAAGGATGTCAAGTGTCTACAAGTATAATTCTCTTCATGTTAAAGCCATAAGTATACTATTGTTGTATTTTATCGGATAAAGTGGCTGATTTTATGTCTTCAAGCGCCCAGTATCTATTCATGCTCAGTTGCAATAGGTAGAAGAGGAAATGGATTGAATTGATGGTGTATCAGACTATATAATTGTCCAACAAAGCAACTTTCACTTCAAGAGTCTTCTGTATAAAGACTGTAGAAATCGACTTTCAATATTCTTGACAAGATATTCAGCTTGTCAATTGTTATAATATAGAGTTGTTTTTAGATGAGAGCTGAATTCAATACTCTGTTTCTTCCCTTTTTACTACAATTTCTTGGATGTGGTAGTGAAGTTATCTTTCTAGCACAAGCTGGTTGGGCACCCAGCATGGTATAGCACCCCAGCTATGATAACGAACGTATACCAAACCCCTTCGTCTAGGGAAGTTCAGAAATTATACCCTTACTTTCTTCTATTTGCAAACCTCAAATAGGGGGCACAAAGAGGGGCTGGAATAGATTGCCTTGGGCCCTGAACTTGGAACGATTCGGCCAACATCATTATGCTTTATGGTTCTATAAGGATACCATCATGAGCACTGTTTCTTCTTTATTCACGGGTCCCGCAAATGCTCTTGGCAAGCTCAGTTTCATGCTGACCCTGATTCAATTGTTGTCTAGTTTTCGACATTCAATTGTTTTTGGAATATATTATTTACTCAATACTATGCTTAATTCTATATTGATAAGAAGTATTAACTTATTAGAGACTTGTGAAGTTAGTATTATATTATATATTGCGGTTAAATGTACAATAGATCGTATGGAGTTACTTAATCCAATAAATTAAAAGTTTCATTCATTCTTTCGCCATTCTTTTGTATACGAACATTGTAAGGACATCAAATAAAATCGATTAAAATTCTTTCAGAAATCTTCAAAGCACCAAATACTAAAGACAAAGTCAGTTACTAATACCCTTTCTGATTAGCTGAGTCTACGCATGGTATAGGGATGTTTACAGTGGTGAGTTCTAAAAATTTTAACAATAGAGGCCCTGATCACAACCACTTACATTCTAGGTGTGGTCCAAATAATACCACCCCCATATGCTTAAAGATGCAAATGTGATAATTTAGTTTAATACAGGTATAGTATAACCGACAAATAGAAATGTCCCAGCAACTATGTAGCAGTGCATAATTGATCATAGCAATTGAAAATATTATGAAATATGCTTTGAAATATGTTCAAATATTCTTTGAAATGCAAAGACAATAGAAGAATTTGATGGAGGGGGGCTGAGCCCCCAAAATGAATAGTAATATTAAAAAATCACTCTTGGATGTCTATCAGATGGTGCAGATTGTGACATCCTAAGAAATGTATGTTCCACACAGCTTTTGGAAAAAGATTAATTCAAATCCTATATTCTCTTTCACATTGTAAGTCTTCCACAGCAATTTTTGATCAAAGTTATGCTAGCCTATAATAAACCTACAGTTAATGTTCGAGTATTTAACCCAGTGCTTCTCAACCTTTTTGATCTACTTCACCCCTTTAAGAAACAATTCTCAGCTATTCACCCCCACCACAACAAATCGTCATATTATAGAAAATTAAAACTAGGAGATAATGACATAGGGTGTATACTATAACAACGCACAAATGCTGTATTTTAACAACAAAAGTTCTTTTTTTCATAGCGTAAATGGGTGTTATTTTTGACTGTAATAAGTTATTACTAAAAGCAAATAACATCAATGCGAGCCTTGGGCTTGATGCCGAACAACAAGAGTTTTTATACTTGGTACTAGCTTTGTTAATTTTAGCCGTAGGTCGCGATTTATAATGATCTGAAATGACAGGAAACCCGTATTATACAGCTGACACCAAACTATCTGCCCAGTTACAACTTCACCCCTTTGTGTATAATTCACCCTCAATTCCCCCTTTTTCAAAATTTCCCCCTTAGTATCTCGAATTCACCCCAAGGAGTGCATGTGCACCCCGGTTGAGAAGCACTGGTTTAACCTGTCTTCCCTACCAGAATCATATTTAATACAAGAATGACTTGGTAGCGAAGGAAGTAGAAATTGGCAATTGGTTTCTATACCTTGTCTGACTAGGACTACACAAACCTTTTGTAAAAGAAATATGTCTGTAAGAAACTTGGGTAGCTTGAAATTAGGCACAAATTAAGAAACGTTTGAGAAACATAGGCAGGCTGAGTTTCAAATAATAACTTGCAAAAAATGCTTTTACTGGTAATTTTTGATCAAACCAGCAAGAAAATAGCATGAACATTCATTACATACCTCACAAAATCTGAGTATCTTCTTTCTTGCATCAAATTTGACTAATCTGGGTTGTACTTTTCATTGGAATTTCAATTTAAAAAGCATTTAATAAAAATTTAAAGCTGGATTTGACGAAATATCAAGAAACGAACAGGCTGAAGCCAGAAAGTTTGTTTCTTATTTAAAAAGTGTACTGAATCTATGTGTGCTTCTTTTGGTAACTTCTCTTGTTCATATACTTATTTTTGAGAAAAAAAAGAAATTAGAACACATTAAATATATATATTCACCCTCAGCTTGCTATTCTCACTTCGTTTCCTTCGGTACTACAATCATTTTAGCAAGCAACTGCAACTTAACAGTGTCAATTTCTTCAAGTCAATAACAGTGTGTGCATTGGGATTCTGCAGAAAGTCCTCCTGTGTAACTGGCTTCAGAGCCACCTTGAATTTGTCTTCTGCAACAAACTTGCCATTCATTCTATGAACGTTTTTGCCCTCCACTGAATGTCCTTGATAATAATAGCTGCAAGTTGAGAAAAAGTTCACATGCTCATTATCATATCAGGTATGTACCTGCAGGGGACACAAGGGCAATGCCACCCAAATCAAAATTATGAGCATTTTTGCCCCCCAGCAGAAGTACGAACCTGGAGATTTGCATAAGAAAACAAGGCTTTTGCCCCTCCAATGTGATTGAATAGACCTGTTTTGTCCCCAGAACATCTCCTCCAGTTACATCCTTGTATTATATCCAATGTTAGACTAGCTGTTTTCATTATTTTCACCATTTCCTTGCTACCTTGCCCGATATTTTACGTGAGTTATCAGCAATCACATAGAGAAGCATGGACGTAGGGGGAAATCAAATTTAGGGATCTGGAAATTTTCTGCCGAAATATCACATAGAGCTGGAGCTACCTGATCCTCAATTTTCTTAGCTTTCCCCAAAACTGAGTCTGAGATTTCTTGCAATTTTCTGACCTTTTACTGATATAAACTGGCTAAAATGGATAACACTCTCTTGTTTTGAATGTAATAATAATGAAATATCTAGTTTTGGCCAACAGAAACACTTGGACAGTGGTGATTTCTACACATTTTAACAAGGGGGGGGGTCTAGGCACAACCACGTCCATATTTTGGGCGTAGCCCAGCCACAACTACGCCCATATTTCCAAAGATGGAAAAATGATAATTTAGTGTAATACTGATACATTATAATCAACAATAAGAAATGCCTCAATAGCCATATAGTAGTGCACAATTGATCATAGCACTTCGGAAGCAAGACCCATAAGCTCTGAAAAGCCAAGCCAAAGCAAAATGAGCAGACATTTTAACATGGTGGGATACGCCCCCCTAGAAATCACCCCTGAGCTTGGAAATTGAGCCTTGTGATTTTCTCAAGACTTTCTTGAGATTTTGACCACTTTGAGCCCCTCATTTTCTTACATTTGCCTCGTATTCGTCTGTACATTACGTAATTGCCAAAAATAGACTGATTATCAAAACAGAAATGGCTGATTGAGTGTAGTGGACTAGCCATTACCATTGAAGCAAGTTATGGCTTTCAAGGCCGCAAGAAACCTGTTCCGTGACTTTCTGCGATTGCCAAATAAAGTTAGATCATACATATTACAAGATAATGTGAGAGGTGCTTTTCGATTTGACCGTAATGGAGCGGATTACATTGTTGATGGATGTCAGACTATTGTCAAACCTGGGATAAAAACCAAAAGTGACAGAATTGGAAGTCATCAACAAATTCGTTTGCATCGTTATATTAGGAGGCTTTCAAGACTAATCCTGTCAGAAAATCGATTCTGTCATCTATATGGTAAGCTATTTGTAATTATTAACTAGTTAGAATATCATTTTGATCTCGTTAGAAGAAGGTAAAGTTAATTTACGAGATCTTGCAGAAAGCTCAACTGTTTTGGTGCAGTAGCATTAATGTTCTTCTCCAACTTGCTAGCGAAACCATGGCTGAATCAAACAAACCGTACAACATTGCTTTTTGGAGCTGTTGGCCTTGCCTATTACGGTATGTTTATTTTTTGTTGTTTAACATTGGATGGCACTAAATAAATTAATGACAATTACACCTACATGCCCCAAGGATTCTGTTTGATGTTTTTGTGAGTACTATTTCCAAAATTGTCAGTTTAGCATCTCTGTCACAAAATATTGATAATACTTTTACAAACTGTTTTGCAACTTAGCTTCCAGGTAATAACTGTTATTGCCTTTTAGGATCATCTGATGCTTCAGGTTCTAGCAAGCTTAGCCTGGATGATATTGTGATGTCCATGACAATGGCAAGTCAATGCAACTTAGAAGTGAGTTTCTGTCCTCTTTTCTGCCTTTGTAGGGTCTTTGTATTATCGTACTAAGTGAACTGATGCCTAGCTTTTGCTCCTGATTTTTGCTGATTACAATACTAATAGATGTCTGATATTGGTAAAATGATAGATATATGATAAATATCTGATTAACATATGTCAAAAATTATCATGTCCAAGATTCTCTAGGTAGTATTGCCCTGATCTGTACTTGGAAGGCCTTTTGGCAACAATTTTCTTGCTCAAACTTAATAAAAAAATTGATTTGATTAAAAAAATATAAGTACCAAAAATCTTTTCCTGCCTAGGATAAATTGTTGCCTTAATTCCATCCATGTATTATAGTTTTTCTTCAAGCAATGTCTGTGAAGGCCAAGGTAGAAATGCCTAGAACACCTCACATTCCAGTGCTAAACCTTATGCTGTTTCTCCTACCACCATTCACGCAATTTTTCCAACACTAGTATAGGCAATTGTATTTCTGTCTTACTTATTTATTTAGTATTTTGCCTGCTACACCTTAATTTATTTTCCTGTAAGATATATTAGTATTCTTACATTTTTGCTGTGAAACAAGGAGGAAATTTATTGCCACAGGATTTTGATCAGAGCTCCTTACAGAAGACTCCAAATACCTTGAGGGAATTCAAAGTAAAAGAGAGACTTGGAGAACCATCTTCTAGTGCTGCAGTATATGCTGCTGAGTACCAAAACAAAGAGGTAGCAATCCATTAAGATTTATGTTCCCTTTTCTTTTTCTGTATTATTTTGTGAAATATGGAATTAAAAAAGTTGACTTGTGTTGACTTGCAAACCAAAGTTGTTAATGTTGGCATCTTGTCCACCAATTTGAATAGAACAAATGTTTTTTTGCCTGTTTGCCTTCATTCAAGTCATAATAGCCTTTTTGAACAGTTAGTGTTGGTCAAATACAATTATGTAAATTCTAATGCAGGGCTAAGTATATGCTGCAAGGCTAGGGTTTATTTGTGGTTTATCTGTATTTTTTTATGTGAAATGTGTAATTCTCTTTAGATATAGCTGAAAGTGTTGGTTACTCTTTGACCAAAATGTTGAGTGGACATATTCAATTTATTTGCCAGATATTCTGCTTAGTATTTCAAGTTTTTGTTACTATCTTCAGAGGGTGTTATCTCAGCTACTGGGTTATGTTGTACCATTTACCATGGAATAAAGACCTCTCTAATCCATTGTGTTTCATCTTAGCTTTAACATGTTGTTTTTTTTCCTTTCTTTGATATCTTTAAAAGCATGACAGTAAGTTATAAATAAAAGCTCCAAAAATTTTCAGACAAATTTGCAGTTGTCTTGGTCAATGTTCATATTATTTTATTCTCTGAGTTACTTCATTTACCACCTCAGACTTGCAACCGATAACAAAGTATTTACCTAAGATTGAAAACAATGGTATTTGTTCAAGGTTCTAACACCCTTTTTAAGCACCAAAAATATTGAGTTTCTCCACAAGTAACTTTTCTTGCAGCTTGAATATAACCCTTCTAATTGCTATGTCAGTTACCTGTGGAATGGCTGTTACATAGCATGGAAGTAGCTCAAAATCCTTGTTTCATACTGTTGATTGGAAGCAATTTTACGTATATTGCTAATTTTCATTGCCTTCCTAATTTTACTTTTCCAGTATGCAATCAAAATAATGTTCAACTATGAGCATGCCTCAAATGAATCTGCAATTAGAAAGGTTTGTTGACATCATTGCAGCATTCTTACTTCTTAGGGGCTTTGTTGGATACACTTAGAAGGATTTCTATGTGCTGAAATTTTTAATTCAGAAGCATTTGTGGTTCCATCTTTCTTAATCCATCAATTTATGTGATTCTGAATCAAAATGTATCTGTAATCAAGCTTTACTATTCCACATTTTACTACAGAGGTAGATAATCTGAGATTTCAAGAATCACAATTATGAAATTATTAAGAGTACACACTTATATTTGGCTTATGAATACATGCTTTTATTTTGCAATTTCAGAAGGAGTTGAATAGGTGTTGTATTTTAGGGTTTTTCAAGAGAGTGTTGTGTTTTGTCAAGTTCAAAAAGGAGCCTTGATGCCATAGGTAAGCTTTGAAGTAATTTAAAAATTATCAAACCTTGGTATATTAAAACTTTAGTTAGAAAGCACAGTTTTATTATGAACTTGAGGATGATAATAATGAGAATCATTGCAGGATAAATCAGGAAAGAGTAATCAGGATCATCCCATGTAAGGTCCTATTGACTCATCCAGTAATAACCCAGATGGTTTGGGGATGAGCGTGTCCCATTCTCAGCTAATAAATGGGAAAAGATTTGGATTTTTGTGTGAAATCATGGAAAACATGGTGCATTATAAAGTGAATTAAATTTTTTGAAAACAAAGTCCAAAATTTTTTACCTCTGTTTTCAAACCATAATATGTTAGCTAGGTACATTACTTTTTAAAGCTAATTTGTATAAATTAAACATTACTTACATAAAAGATACTTATATTACATTCTAGCTTTCTGAAAAAATAATTAAACTCAATTAGAAATTGCTTGGAAGAGCACTTTTAATTGCTTTCCAAATACTTTTCAAGTACTTTCCAAAATGGTATTATGATTGAGAAGTAAGTTTGGTAACAGCAGGAAGTAGGTTTGTTGGTGAAATATGCAATACAAAGGAAGCACTCTATAGTTATTGTAAACAGCAACCAAGCTAATTACCTTGTTTTTGTGTGTACTAGCTAATAATATTTCAAATTTTGCAAAAAGTAAATTTGCATCAACTCTTCCACTCTGCAATATGGTTGAATTTCTATCAACTAACAGTAGGCAAAGCAAGTCTTTGCCAAAATTAATAAATGAGGTGTTCCCAGTATGGTGGCAGGGCAGGGAAAACTCTGAACAGTATTATGTTTAATGGACACCCTTTTCTCTTAGGCACTCTAGAGTAAGTTAGAGATATCAAATAAACTTTGTTATAAATATGTATTGTTCCAGCTACATGAAATAGAACAAGACACTTTTAGTATTCTTATTTTCTAGATGAACTTCCCTTAACTAGAAAGTAACATTGGCCATCATTTTTGTAGAAAGATCAGGGAAAACTAACACCAGTATGGTGTCAGTGCAGGGACAACTTTCATGAGTAAGAAATGTTATGAAAAACCTTTTCTGTTAGGTACCATAGATTATGTTAGAGATATCAGCCAGACTTTGATATAAACATGTATTGCTGCAGCCACATGAAAGAAAAGCTAGTTAAGGCACATGCAGCATTCTTATTTTCTAGATGAACTTCTTTAGCTAGAAGTAACATTGGCCATCATTTTTGTAGAAAAGTCAGCTCAGTGCACCTTGCCAAGTCACCCTAACATTGTCAGGATTCTGAATGCATTGGTTGAAGAGACTCCATGTCCAAGTGATGCTCTCCAAAATTATCCTTCAGCCCTTCCAAAACGCATAAATCCAGACGGATTTGGACGAAATAAAACTATGTGTATTGTTATGCCAAAATATGACTGCACACTCCGAAGTTATTTGGTAAACCAGATGCCATCTGACCAAGAAAAGATGCTCATAGCAGCACAATTACTGGAAGGAGTAGCTCACTTGGTTGAGAACAATGAAGCCCACAGGGACTTAAAAACTGACAATGTTCTATTGGAGACAAGCACAAGGGGTGGTGCAAAACTTGTTATAACTGACTTTGGATGCTGCCTTGGAGATAAGAATCTCAGAATGAAGCTGCCTTTTGAAAGTGATCATGTTGATAGAGGAGGGAACAGTGCCTTGATGGCACCTGAGGTAAGCAACTTATAGAACCATTACATGTATTTTATAAGAAGATAGTTTACAAGAAAATGAGGCTCAAAATCTTATAAAAATAACACAGCTTGGTTTCCACAGTTCAGTTTTTTGTCTGCCAAAAATTAAAAGAGCATTAGTAATATGTTCAAGAAGTGAAAGGTAGAATTTAACATAGATGGGGTAACTCATTTTAGCCAGTTCATTCCAGTAAAAGTTAAGAAAATCTTAAGAGCTTAGGCTCAATTTTGGTAGAAGTTAAGGAATGAAAACTCAGGCTAAAAAGGCAATTGGATTTTACATATCTTATTTTGTTTGAGATATCATTCCAGACCGATATACAAATAAAAATTTTTTGAAATTTCCAACTGTGGCATGGGCATGGGCATGGGCATGGGCACTCAACAGTAGATTTTTTGTCAAGAAAAGTTTGAAGACAAAACAAAGTTCATTACCTTTCCAAATGACAAAAATTGGAATTTGGAGTTACTAGAAAACATTCAGGAGCACCTACTTTTCAGTGGGATCAATTACACACACAATTTTATTTGCATGCTTGATGATATGTTATCACATGCTAAATGGCAAGACTTGTACATGTGCTTATTAAGGGCTGTACTGGTTTGATGCATGGCTTCTTCCATACAGATGGAAAAATTCTGATTTGATGATTACTCATGTGTTTGTAAAATACCTTTTTGAAGTTGCTGGAAATAGCACTGCTTGGAAGCCTCAAATATATGAGTTATAGTACAGTAGAAACATACATAAAAGAGCCTAGGTTTTTCCTGAGCAGCCTGGGTAGGCTCTTGATTAGTGGATTGGTGTTCTTATTTCCAGCTTGTAAGGTACTTAACAAGGTTCTTACATACAGCACATGCTTGCATGCATCCAAACTACTTTCAATACATGATTTTTTTATTCTTGAGAACACATTAAAGTCAGAATTCTTGTATAATGATATTGTCATATGTTGTGCAACTTGAAAAGCAAAGACAGTCTTTGAAAATCTCTACTAATGAATTTTTAGATCAACAGCATGAAATCCATTATATAAGTACCATTCCCATCTCAGCCTCTTTGAGGCTCTTATTTAGAGAGCTCAAGCAACAAAATTTCCGCCTCTTACTGTATCAGGCTGGTGTTTGATACTAATTTTTTGTATGTGGTAGATTGCTTCAGTATCCCCATCACCTGGTGGATTTCTCAATTATAGCAAAGCAGACAGTAAGTCCTTACTTGTCATTTGATATTTAGGTATTTTGAGGCTGTCTATACTGTAGCTTTGATCTATTCACCTGTCTCCCATTTGGCCTCTTGCATTCACTGCTTGAAAATCAAGCCTCATTTGTTTGAACTACATGCTGGTTTAAGCCATACTATTACTACTCCAGATGTCTGTTCACTTGTATGTCAGCCATCAAGCACAGAAGCCAACCTTTGTGTGCTTGTTTTTTATCACCTGAGTTTGTCAGCTTAAGGGCTTCCATAAATCTAGCCATCATCGGATGTATATATTTAATGATTGAATTTCTGCCTACCCAACTATCCCACCACCCATGTAGATGCCCTTAGAGTGATAGAACCTATGAGATTTCCCTTTTTTATTGACATTTCTAGTTCATTCTGTTACCCTAGGCATTCATGGTAGCATATTTTTGTGTTATTTTTCACCAATGGTGTAGAATACAACCATTTAGATTTCAGGAAATCAAATTTCCTACATATTGTGGTAGCAATAAGTATCAGTTAGACATTCCAGAAAATTTTATTTCAGATAGCTTTCATGATTTGCTTTATATTGTCCAAAATTGGAATTTGAATTGTACTAGAGCAAGATGAACTCAAGGTAAACAATAAAATAATTTCCATTTTATTATCAAAGTTTGGGCTTGTGGAGCAATCATTCTGGAGATGTTTGGATCATGTAACCCATTTTCTCGAGGATTTCTTGAAAGCAGAAATTATAAAGAAGAAGATGTATTACTCTTCTGCAAGTAAGCATGAACAATTTTCTATGTTACAAGACCAATTTCTGTCTTATCTCAGCACATTATAACTACACAAAGGAAGATTTGACTCCCTTTATATGCATAGCATTTATATGCATATCTTTGGTAAATGATAATTCCACAACTTTGTGAGGAGTTTATGTTGGAAATACTAGATAGTTGCTGATTGTATTTAAGCTTGATTTTTAACATGGAATAAAAAAACTTATATACTCCTCCTTATTCTAGAGACATGTGCTGCTACTCTTGAATACATTTATAAAATGTTTAATATATACTAAATAATATCAAAATTGTGGCTCATTAGCAATCTCCTCTGCATTTTGCCAGTGTGATTGCCTCTTTTGTCTCTTCAGTGTCTATTCAACTTCTATTCTTCTTTTCTTCACAATTCTTGCACTCTTTGCATAGCTTCAAATGCTCTTTATTACCCACTTGTTTTTGTGCTTTTATAGCTTTGGCCCCCCCACCCTCCAATTGCTTTTGTAATATGTCATTAATTGTTAATAAGAAGGGCCACCTTAGGTAACATCCATTGCCACACCACTGTTATGTAGGCAATTTAAGCAGACCCAATGTCATTGTAAGTTAAGGACTGGTGAAGATTTCAATCAAAACATTTACTCAAAAGACATATATATTTTTGGTTTATTCTATAAATATAAATTATATATATATATATATATATATATATATATATATATTTATATATATATACATACATACATATATATATATACACAAATATATATATATATGTATACATATATATATACATATATGTATATATGTATATGTATATATGTATATGTATATATATGTATTTATATGTGTATAAATATATATGTATGTATTTATGTATATATTTATATATATATTTATTTATTTATCCAGAGCATGAAGAAGTGGCAACATTTTTAGACATACTGGTACAAAGTGCCTAAATATTTTGCCACTTTTTCGTGCTCTGATTAATTTCTGTAGTACCAACAGACTATTTACATGTTTATTTATTTATTTATCTTCTGCTTATATATATATTGTTCCTATCATGTTGAATGTTATTTAATGGTAGACATCTTCAATTGAACACCTTTATTGTTTCAGGGCAGATATTTTGATCCAAAATATGATACGTGCTCTACTAAAACGAGATCCTATTGAAAGACCAACAGCAGATGAAGCCGCTGCTATGCCTATTCTTATTCAGTATGCACCAGAAGGTTGGATGACTGATGCATTCCATGTGTCTGAAACCGATGTCAATACGTAAGTTGTGAGCACTTCATTTAAGATAGCTTTGTCTTGCCGAATTATCATCATGTATTGCAAAATAATAGTTGTGTTCTTCTGTGTCAGGAAGCCTACGAGAAAGTAATTTTTCCCTCTCTAGCTATTTCCAGCTCAACTAGTGCTGCCTTTTGTAGTCAACAGTTTCCAATAATATTAGAGTGTTTTGCCACTCACTCCAAGTCTTTTCCCTTCTATTTATTCCTTTCCTCAAGGCATACATCTTGTTTTTGGTTTTGCTTGCCTTTTTCACTGCCAGTTCTAGACTTCTTATATTATTCTACTTTCCTGTCTACAATACATGGCAAGACCATGCCATTTTACCTCGTTGTCCCTTTTCTCCATCATATCTAGCATAGCGTAGGCGTCAAATCTTGATTGGCTAAAAACAAAATCACCATCGATGGATTCCTGCCAATAATGTTGCGAGAATTCGTTCGAGAAGCGTGTTTTTGTGGTAAATAGTGTACGTTCTTTGAGAAAAACTTCTGAGCATGCTTGCAAATTGTTTTTTAATTATTCGAAACTATGTGTTATCAGTTTATTCGCAAAGAAAGTACACTCTTTGCCTCCAGAACACGCTTCTCGATGCTTGTTGAACGAATTCTCGCTGCATTTTTGTCAGGAATCCTTCGATTGTGATTCTTTGTTAGCCAATCAAGATTTGATACCTATGCTATTTAGAATGGTGTGCGACATGCTAAGTGTATCATTTTCTTCTCTGCTAAGTCCCTTTCCTTTATTTTGATACTCCAGGTTTCTGCTCCGTAGGCTATGAATACTTGTATAATTGCATTGAGACCATGAAAGCTCCTCTTTGAGATTAGCAGCTGTAGCGCAGCATTTCATATAGCACCTTTCCTTTCCTCCATCCTGCTTAAAATCTAGCTCAATCTCATTATTAAACTCTCCACTTGATCCTTTACCTCCAGACACTCGATAATGCTTCCTATCTTGAGCACCCCTGCAACCACCTTGATGCCAATCTTTTCTTCCTTGTTGAAATAGATATACTCTACTTTTCCACACTTGTATGCCTCCATTTTCCTTCACTTTTCGTCATCTCTTAGTCTGTCTTTGGGCACGTCTCCTTTTTCTGCATGTCTTTTTGCTATCCAAGCAAATTTTGTTGTAACGGCAATACCGAAATTGAAATAGTTCTAATGATGTTTCTTGGCACTGTCTTGATGTTGCATCTCGAATAAATAATATCGCAATTGTTATAGTAGAATCATTAGAGACTGTGGAATCTTTCACATTTTTTTGCGTTTTTAGGTACCTGGACTTTTGTTATCTTTTGTTACATAAGGAAATGATCAGAGTTTATGAGCATTTCTTTTGGAAATTTTAGTTGGTTGATGATGATGTGGCTGAGGCTGTTGAGAGATGAGCGTCTTTGCTTATCGCGCAAATTAGAAATCCCAACAGATGTGAAGGTAAAGAATACCTTAAATAATATTTACATTTTCAATGTGGTATCATTTCGATATCGAAAAAACGAGTTTTAAAATGTTCCTTTAGGCGACGGAATAAAGATGTAATCAAATAAATATATATATATATATATATATATATTTATATATATATAGAAGAACTGTAAAGTCAGAGTGCTCAATGCGATAGGCAGAGCAATATACTTCAGAATAAAACCTTAAAAACCAAAATAAAGGTGTTGTTTGAATCCAATTAAAATCACATACCTCTAAGTTTGACGCTGGTTGCGATCATCAGATGACTGGAATTTATTGTCGAAGCAGTGATATATATATA
>WIPJ01003341.1:16992-95849 GCA_018155075.1 Cassiopea andromeda | reverse complement strand
ATATATATATATATATATATATATATATATATATATATATATATATATATATATATATCAAAGCACCTGAACGAAGCTGCCCATCTCAATTATGCATGGATTAAGGACCATGAAAGGGTTTAAATGGCAAAATGACTGGGCTTATTTCCTAGTGGATCAACAATGAGCCATTTATAAGAAGCTAGCTGGAATATTAGGCTGAAAATATTCTAATTATTTGAAGTCAAAATATGCAATTTCAGGCTGTAGGTTCTTATTTGAGGAAGTTCAATATGTGCGGGGTTTTTACTGTATCTTAAAAGGAGTTTGTACGAACCCTGTATCAAAAGCAAAATACGACATGCTCCATTTCTATGTGTTAGTCGCAATCGCGATTCGATTACTTAGGCCTACAACATGTCTTGATTAGCAAAGTGCTTATATACTTTCTAATTGGATGTAGACTATCTTGAAAACGTTCCTCAAAGGATTTTTAGATACGCCTATCATCTCTATTCGAATACTTAGACCTGCAGCACAAGGTCTTGAGCAGTTTTGTGGAATTTAAACAGCATTTTTACGTTCTAATTGGATGTATGCTTAGGACTGCAGCACAAGGTCTTGAATAGTCTTGAAGAACATAAGATGCTTATATACATCATAATTGAATGTAGATTATCTTGAACAAAATACTCAAAGAGTTGTTAAATACGTCTCCTCGTCATTTCTATGTTGAAAAATTTACTCAAAGGATTTTTAGATACACCTCGTTACTTCCATTCGAAAAAACTTAGGCCTACAACGAAAGGACTTGATTAGTCTTTGAGAACTTAAGATACTTATATAGATAATTAATACATCTCTTAACTAAATTTGATTTGACATTACAGCTAGTTGCGTCAAAATTAGTTATTTATATTTATGATACATGCTACATGCTAAGTATCTTTGCAGCTCTATACATGCTATATGCTACATGGTATCCTATCATTTTCTTGTAAAGTTGGGATTAAACTTGAAAATTTCAGAAGAAGATTGCCTTAAAACGAACTCAATTGTTGAATAAAAAGCGACCTATTGATATATGTTCCTTTTCATGGACTCAAGTTCAAAGGAGAATATCATTATATTTTCAGCCCATCTTCTTTGCATGATTCTCGACACTGTTGATACTATTATCATAAGTAATATGCTAAAAATTCTCTGTTTATATCTTTAGAAGTATTCACTGTTTCACAAATTGATTTACAAGAGGGCACGGATTGCTTAGAAGGTACTACCCAAACCTTGAGTAGAGAAAGATTACAAGTTGTGCTACACATCCACCTCATTATAGAATCCGGTTATTCAAGAAGTATTCTGGCAAATTTTCGCTTTCTGGAATTGCTTGCAGCCTCCACAACTCTCTTTCATTTGAAAAACTATTTCTTCCATGGAGTGTGGTATAGTTGTTAACGTAAACGTGATCACCTTCTTCATACGTGTGTGCAAAGAAGAATCTCTTGTCCATTGCCACACTCCTGATATCTTCTTCGAGCTCCTTAACTGACTGGCCTACACCATTGGAAGACTGTTTTACGACATACCAATTATACTGACAACTCATTGGATGTTCTCTTTTTGTCCAGCTCTGCAACCATCTCAGTACATTGTGTCCAGTCCATGGGCACTTTATTATCAAGGGATACTCATACGCACTTTTTTCACCACCAAAGTACAGCTCTTTATCAGACTTGGTCCTCAGCTTTGTTTCATAAGCTAGTATTGTCTCCTTCCATTTATTGACTTTCATGCCTGATAACGCAAGTACAACACCACGTGCATCAACGAATGTTGTTGACCCATCATCAGTCTTCGACTTCATTGTCTTACAGTATAACAGAAATTCTCTACAAATGAAATCACTGTATTTGTGCTCCTTCTGAGAAATCGCCATGTACTTTGGTGGTACCATAAGGTCGAAATGTATAGGAATTCCTTCATAGCTATTCACATATCCTGGCATGTCTTCATTTGGAGATACTCTGTGAACAGGACCAAATTTCCACTTTAGAATTCCATGCCTTGCACGGTTTCTGTAGAAATTTATAATTTCCTCCTCATAATCAAATTTTTTGAATCCTCGTAAAACTACCAATCCAAATTCTTTAATTAATGATGTAAGACATCTCTCGTCCAATAAAGATACATGCGGCATTGTGGATGCTGATTGGCCATTTTTGCATTGTATTTTGATACCGCAACTACCTCGAGCCATTGTCACTTCAAATTGTGGCGTGGTCTTGCAGGTACTCAAGATCTTTATGTTGAAATACAGCCTCAGTAAAAACCATGGTTTGTCTTGATACCTGACCGTTACCAAGCATGAATTCGAGACAGTGTTCTCTGTGATGTTCACTTTGTGATCGATGATGAATTCACCAGTGAGTGAATCAAACAGTACCACATGATGCCATGGGGTGCGAAGTATGCCACCATCATTAGCCATGCCTTTGAACAAATTTATGGCGAATTTTCCTGAGCTTGGTAGGTGATGATGAATGCTGAGTCGAACGTAATCTTTCAGCATCGTTTGTCGTTTTAAGAAATTGTCCAATGCTACACCTTGAGCCATCATTCCCCTTGCAATTTTTTTGACTAGAATCCTCGTTGACATTGCCCTTGTAGACCCAGGCAGGTTGTGTGACTGGTCGGCCTGCATGAACTTCTTCAGTTGCTTGTACTTTTCCAGCATCCGTGAGTCGTTCTTGATAGCATAGTCAAACGTATCCAGCACTTGTCTTCCTCCATATTCATCTTGAAGCTTTTTACTGATCTCTCTCCCATCTATGGAACTAAATTCCGGAAAGCTAGATAATGAAATGAGTTCAATAACATCAGCACCTCCAACATCTGAGATGATTTGCTTAAGTTCATGATGGTAAACGTTGTATGAGTCTTCTTGTACTGCAATGTATTGATCAAATGTGTGATAATCTGCAAGAATGGTAATCTTGACACCAAGATGGTATATAGCTTCAAGCTTTCTTATTGTCGTGAGAAGAGAACGAATAGCCATGAATTCACTAAAGTCGGGACGATGACCTAGTACCTTTTTGTGTGTATTGGAGCTTTTGCATGGGAATCCAGGAATGAAAAACTTTAGTGGAAGATGCTTGTTGATCAAGTTAGTGATGCAATCCAGCAGTAACCCATAATCCCTTGCTGTGAGATTTTTTCCAAAGCTGTACATCCAATCTTCTAAGATGGTATTGAACGTGAACTCTATCAGGTGTGTTGTTTCTGAGGATTCTTGACGTACAGTCTCGTCTTTACATTCTTTGAACTGTTTGTCTTCCGCTGGATATACACTGATTTTGTCGTATCTGAAATCAACGAATTTTTAGGTGGTACTCAAGGAGGACTAAAGCTGCCTCATTTTTACTAGCAGTAGCTCGGCCAATGCAAAGGAATGCGGGATTTGTGCAAATCCTTTAACACCTTGAAAAGTGCTGGAACAAGTCTTTTCAAGGGCGCTTGAACCTCTTCGAAAATAAGAATTTTTCTTTGAAATTGATTATACCCCTTAAACTTTTTGCGTGCTTGCTGTTTGCTTCGAGTACAGCAATGAACAATGCAAAACGATAAGTAAAAGAAATATCCACAAGGAAGTGTAAAGAAGATTGTATAAGTAAACTTGTGATATGCCTCAAAATGCCTCGAATTCGGTATGTCGGGATTCCTGTGTATTCATACAAAGTTCCTTGAAAAGTTTTACTTTTAGTCCTTGAAAACTCCTTGAATTTGTTTATCAAAATCCCGCTGTTTATCAGAAGCCTGGGTATGGCTCCTTTGTATTAGAACCAAGCTGTGCTGGGTAGTGGGCAAAAAAGTGCTTTGAGTTACTGCTAGTACGTATGAGACTGGTCTAAACCAAATACGTTTCAATGAAGAAAAATAACCCAGTATCATGCTATACGCAGTCTAGATTTACTGTTATAGAACTAGATTACGTTATTTTGCCTACACTTTTATGCTATAGCTAGGGATTCAGTGAAGAAATATTTAGCTATTTATATCATTTTCCAACTAATTGACTACAACATTTCATCTTCCAAAAGTATTCTATCTTCATCAAAATTATCTTTGTAGATAAAGCTATGGCTGATTTGATCAATAACACAGTTGAAAGAAGCATAGTAGCTGCAACAGCCTGTTTATATGATACGAATCAGGTCTGTTAGACATTCCAGCTTGGGCAAGATGAGGTGAGCTTACAGTGAGTATATGATGCGGTATATGCACAATGATCGTCTGACCTCGTTTTGAGGTTGCAATACTTGGCGCGCATTTTGAAATTGACAGGTGCTTTGTGTAATGGCTTTAGTGGTAGGCCACGGGAACTTTATTAGGAATGACTTCATTTAGCGTGTTGAAAACGTCAATATCACTTCAGTCGCTATTTTTAATTACAATGCTTCGGCTTTCTAATGGACTAGTAGCTTTTTGGATTCGTTGTCAACAAACATTACAGAAGCAGCTGGCTGCTGCAGTTTTATGCTGGGAAAGTATTACACTTCAGTTAAGTGTATGCAGCTTTACTAATTTTTTTCAAAACTGTGTTAAAGATTTATCGTATTTAGCTAGAAACTAGCCCAAAAAGCTCAGAATTTTAGAATAATTGCTTGCAATCTCCTTCTTTGGTCCATGTACTGGATTTTTCTATCTCCATCAACATCCACGCCTTGAACTCAAGTCTAAATTTTTTTTCTTTGATATGTAAAAATGCTTTCACCTCCTACCTTCCAATGAAACTAATATCTTTTTCTCATTTTTATAGTTCTTTACTTATGGCAGTAAAGCTACGTAGCATTTGTGTAGTTCCATTCCACTTCCAATGCTTGTATCATCCATATTGACACATTTCTCAGGTATATGTGACCAAGGTCTATAAAACCCCTAATGTGAGCTGAATGTTTAGCTAAGGATAAAATCATATGCCTTCACAGATCTCAAAATAGCCAGTTTGTATAACAGGGTGGTCTAAATTGCCCAAACAAGCTTTTAACAAAACATACCTGCTTGTCTTGGCTGCTTTATTACTATCTTCCATCGCTATTTTTTACCTTGACTTCAGTTGAACTCTACAATGTAAATTGATGCAAGGTATTTGTACGAATAGCTGCATGAATAAAACTGGCTATGTAATGCTTTGCTTAGAAAGCAAAAATTTTGATTCTCAAATCGCAAGAAAGGTAAAAAAGTTGTAATACGAAGAAATTTTCTTATAAAAGAAACTTGTCAGTTTGCTATAGGATACTGGAATTCAGGTAGTTTAAATATAGGAATAGGATCCATAGATCCATTGAGAAAGTGCACATTTTTTCTGTAAGAATAGAGCTGTTAAGAATATCAAGGCTCAGAATCGCTAAAATTTACTAATAATTTAAGAATAATGCAAGGCTCAAGCTCCATTAAGAAACATTTTGATAAGTTCCTTTGATTTTCAGGCGAAACTACACCTTTGGAACTTAATAATAATGTATAAATAATCTGAGGTTCAAAAGTAAACAAAATTAAAGAATATTGAGAATCAGCAAAAAATTAGGTATTATTGTAATAACAATGTGTATTTGATGAGTACAATGGTCTCTTCTTGCATTCAATACAAAAGTCTCCTACTCAATGATATTGTATTATGAAACTTTGCTGTAGATCTTGGAACTTGACCTCCAAAGAAGGCCCTTATATTACGCTACATTACTAATGTAATTGGATTTATAACAAAACGCTTACTTTTTCAATATAGTGAAAACGTTGTATATTGAACCTATCTAAATATAGCAGCAGTAAATGCCAAATAATGTTTACTGTTTGCCATTTACATGCAAAGTTTTTTCAAACGGGGACACTTTTGCTTATGTTTTCCAACTTACTGCCATTGACGAAGGGATAAATTTAGAAGTGTTGTCGATTGGCAATCAAATGCAAATGAACCAATACGATTACGGTACGTTTTCAAGGAGTTCAATTTCAAAACATGTCTAATGTGGTGTCTTTGAACTTCAAATCTGCATAGTGAAAGGAATTTATAACAGTCCTGGCAAAAAACTGCAGAGTCAAGCAAAGAAAACCTGAGTTCTATTTTGTATTACTGAGTAAGATTGGGGAAATTGATAATACGATTCGATTGAGATTTCGGTGAGGTTTGTCGTTCTTTCATCTAAAGTGGATAGTGTCAGAAACAATGCGGTTCATTGATTATCCAAAATATATCTTCATCAAACATAAATGGCAAACATGTGGAGGGCATTTGGTAATTAATTTTATTTTGATGAGCTGGAGTTTCAAGTTAGCTTTCTCCATAAGCGTAGGCGGCAGGGGCAAAGGGGCTGCAGCCCCCCAAATTGGGCAGATAGCCGTTTCACTGGGACAAATTGTCTGAAAGAACAATAGGAAATTCGGGCAACTTTTCTGCTTGCTCTCCAGCTCTGTTTGATATTTCGGACAGAAAATTTACAGCCCCCCTAAGCTTAATGTCCTCCAACGCCCATGGCTCTCTCACGCCCCTAAGATTGGAGATAGCTTGACTCACTGCTAAAAAATTGAAAGAAAATGGTCTTTCTTGCTCATAAAGTCAGAAAGTCGCAGGATGCCATTATAGTAGAATCTTCAATCTATGTTGACACATTTCCACCATGGTCAAATTGAGCTACCTGTTGCAGTATTTTTGTCTCCAATGTGTATATTTAAAGGTAGCGCCCTTATCTTTCAGAATGGTAGAACCGATGAGCATAAGCGTCGATTTGTCAACATTTCTAGAAGTACTACATGCATATTTAATCATTATATTTCATATTAGACTTTGTTTCCTGTAGTCACTACATAACTTTCACAAAATTTTCTATTTTAGGTTCTGGGTTAGTGCTGGAAAGAGTAGTCAAAAGCCAGGCAGGTATGCCATTTCTCTTTCAACTTAACTACTTTATGCCAAATAAGAAGTTAGTGAATGAGCAACTTCTGTCTTAGCTCTCAGTGACCAGGCCCGTTCTTATAGTATCATAACTGCCAAAAACAAATTTCGGTTGGAAAAGTTTCTACTTCTGTCGCCAAGTGTCCCCAGTTCTTTTAGTCTAGACACCTAATATGAGATGTAGCTGCTGTGGCGTAAGGGAAGCCTGTGAGCCAAGACCATTTTGTCGGCAAAATGAATGCCCTACACACCTAGGAAATGTTCATTGGAACTGCCAGTCATTGGCATTTCGATGAAGTAGAACTGTTTTACTTGAAGCCAGAAGCATCGTATGTTTGCAGCTAGAGGTCAAATCAGCAAGTCTCTCGTATACTGAATTACTGTTTACTTGCCCAGTAGCTATGATATATAATTATCATTGCTGGTTTGGCACCATTGTATGGGGGGGGGGAAGAGAGAGAGAGAGAGAATATTGATATCAACTGCTTATTTTCTAACAGTATGTGAAACAAAGGAAGCAAGTTAACAATCATAATGTCGGATCATAATATCGGTGCTTAAGTATGGAATATCTTATTTGCTATATAACTACCACCTACGGCTGAGCAATCTACTTGGAAGAAGAAAATGCGTTATGTAATAGCTCAATAAAGCTGAATTTATAAGACATGGTTTCAGATATGACTGTAAATTAGCAGAAGCCACAGAATTGGTTATAGAACTCATAGCAATGTACTACGAAACACACTAGAATAGATTTAATTTGAGTTTTTTTGAGAAGATTTGGTATAAAGGACGCTATAGTAACAGATCGCTAAGCCATATTTCAAAACTACCTGATTCTAGTTAGATAGCGCTTAGATATATCATCAGATATCTCAAAAAATACTTTTCCAGCAGTCTGTTTACACCTTTTCAGCTGGCACTTTAATTTTTGCCTTTAGATTTAGATGTTAAAAAGTTCTTACCCATGTACTTATTCCACAAGCCATTCATAACTTTCTCTTTACCTTCAAAAACAAACAGCAGACACTTCTGTCCAACTTCAAAATCTCGTTAGTACTTTGCACACAGCTCAGCCCAGAGCTATATAGGTTTATGCTAATAAGTTATGTCACTCACAATAAACAAGGCTTAATACAATGATTGTTCCTGTGGTTGAATAAAGTATGCAATATTCCTTCAGGTACACCAATCACTGTTCAAATGAAAGTGAATTATAAAACTTTTTGAGCTCCTTGAAGATTTGCTTGCCAAGTATAAATCTACTTCTTAAAACTATTAGACGAAGACTTTGAGCTCTAACGTTTGTTATTGCCCATTGCAGATATGTATTTTTCTCATGAACGGAAATGGAAGCTGTTTCACTTTGTTATCATTTGTCACGTTGTATCCATAATAAAATGCTTTTGGACAACCGTCTCTTTCTCGGAGATTATGAAAATACATAATTTTACATGTGTTTGCCTCAGAATAATTCTATAAGTTAGGTCATAGTACAAGAAATTTAGACGTTTTGATCTATAACATGGTGGATAAGAGACATAGGTGTTTGATTTGATAGGTATTTAACGACTGATGCACAAAAGATAATCATATAACATTCAATTGAAGGTGATAGTTACTCCATGCTAAACCTGCATGGGACACTTGCATGCTCTGTTGCTGTTAGCTGGCCATAGCAGCACCACCCTAGCCAGGCACGCCGGATAGGGGGCAGATGGGAGCAAGTGCCCATCCTTCTTTTCATTTGGGGTAGCAGGGGGAGCAAAAGTGGCCTTTCTGAGCTGCAATAGAATCCTTTCTCAGACATTGATATGATACAAAGGAGATCAAACAAACTATATAATCAAGCAGAATTTGTTGGAAGAGAGAGAGAGAGAAAGCTATGTGTATAACTGTATAAAATATAGCTCCTGCTAAAAGGTGCAACGACAATGTCTCAAAGAGATGTCTTGGATGCCAAAGAGGTGCCTACGCTCGATGGTTTCTCAAAGAGTTGCCCATGCAAATCGCTGCCCTTTTGCTCCTGTTGCCCCCCTTGCCCCACTATTGTTCCAGCTTGTCTGACCCTAGCTGAGACATAGTGAAAAAATCAATTTTCTCAAGCAAAATACTTATTTTGTATTCTGAGATGTGCCAAAGCACTCTCAATTGGGGGGAGGCGTTTTAACCATTTGACCAACTACTGGGCGTGACGGCTCCCCAAGCTCCCATTAGCACATCCCTGATCGTGTATTTGTGCAGAATGACACATTAAAGCTCAAGTATACATCGAAGTGGGCAAAAAGTATATTCTTTCAGGGGCAAAATCATGGAATAATCTCCCAGCTGATGCTAAGCGTACAACCATCCGTGGCATCTTTCAAATTTTATTTTCATTTAGATACTTTATTTTGGCATCGTTCAAGTCATTTTTGCAATTATTATATTTAAATTGGCTGGTTCTAAGAACTTGAGGATGTAGAATTTTCAAAATGTGTACTTTTTCGTTTTTGCAAGCTTTTATCTTTTTTGTACATAGGCCAACCTTTAATAGTCTGTTGGTACTACAGAACCTTACCACAGCACGAAAAAGCGGCAGCATTCTTTTCACATACTAAAAGTTTATAGGTCACTATCCGACGTTTTCATACTCTGATGAGTGTCGGACGAAGAAAAGCTTTTAGTATGTGAAAAGAATGTTGCCGCTTTGTCGTGCTGTGATGAAGGCCAACCTTTGGAAATGAGCTAGGCTGAATGGGCCACCATATGTAGATTACTGAAGTAATTGAAAGAATTTGGGGCGTGCCTAATACAACTCTTTAACTTGATATTTGTAAACATTCTTATGTAGATATTCAAATTTGCTTTAAAAGTTCCTGAAGTTCCTACAATGTAATAAAGAAATTAGTAAATTTTGATGAAGCTGCATGATCATTATTATGAGCATAGAAATAGTAGGACTAGAAGGCACACTAGGTCAGGTGACGATGGGAGAGCATGGAAATCCAAAATGGTACCAACAAGGTGGCAAAAAGCAAAGCACGGTGACAAAGGATACAACGGATAATTCGGTTTCGCGTAGGAAAAATGGCTAAATCGTGCTCTATCGTAAATTGCAGACCCGTCACTGGAAGCAGGCCTAAGGAGAGTTTTATTTCTTTTCAAAAGCATGAAGTTATGTGTTTAGCGTCAAATGTTGTAAAGCTATGTTGTCAGTCTTGCTTCGTTGTTTCATAACTTAGTTTCATTATTCAGTTGGAAAGCTCAAGATAAGATCATATTTAATTCAGATGTGTAGTCATGCTTCGTTTGCGAAGTATATAGTGCAAGATATGTTGTTGCCAATTTTCTTTTTTCACTTGATTGACAACAAAATCGAAAACCAGTAGGGCACGGTGCTTTGTAGAATGGCACCACTTGGACACCTTGGTTCTATCAAGCAAAGTCTCCATCAAAGTAGTAACTATAAATAGGTCTTCGTAAAAAGTTGTCAAATGCATCAAAGCAGAAAAGAATATGGAGCTAATTATTTGCAGTTACCAAAGATTAAGCCATAATAGAATATCACATAAGTAGATAGACCAAAGAGATTGCTTTGCATTTTCTATGAAGAACCCAACTCATTCTCAAAATGGGCAAGCAAATCTGTCTTATGTCTACCTATAGGCCTCCTACTGTTATTCCTTAGTAGAGTAGAATGTTTTTATAATTCATACCGCTTATACCCAGCTTCTTAGCCACACACTACATAAGAGGTATTTGAGGACAAATATAGTTCCTTCATTATATGTCAGCTTTGACATGAAAATTAAAGGTTGTTCATAGGGAAATTATAGCTAAAGAAAAAACAATCAAAGAACTGATAATAAAATTGAAGTATGCCAAAGTAATTTCTTTAGAGAACCCCACCAGTAATTTAGCAGTAGTTTTGGCCACATGAGAAGCAAACTCTTCAAAATGAGCAGTACTTTTGGCTACATACATGCTTACAGAAGCTTTGAAAATCAAGATTTCTAAACCCAAAATCAATGGCAGGTCATCTGAATGAATCTACTGGGGTGAAACTAAGTTGTGTACTCAAGGGGTTTACAACTTTTTAAGAAAGTATCTGTCTCTATCCAATTCTGCAACTATTTTTGCATGTTTTGTAGCGCACAAGGTCATGCTATTCAATACTCCAAAATCACACAGCAGACTTTCAAAATGACAAGCAAGGTGCCTTCATCATCAGCTTTAAAGAAATAATCATTTAAAAACAGACAGACGGGACTCCTAACAATGACAAAACTGAAGGAAACGCTGACTATACATGCATTCAGGCAAAACTGATTTAACTCTTAACATAAATTTGTAATTCTAATAGCTAACTCTAAAAAGCTGTGGCATGTATGCAGGAAAAATTTCTCATTGACAAAGAAAATGAGAATACGTTCATTTAGCTGATAACAAGCTTAGCTGATGTGAATGATAATGTACATGCACCTGAGTCCAACTGTGCCTTCAAAAATAGTATAGTGACTGGCAAGCTTGGTTGTAAAGTCAATAAACTTCAGTACTTTCACATCCGACCAATAATTGCAACAAAATCTATATAAAATTTCTTGTCTTTTATATTGCTCTTTGCTAAGCTGTGCAAAATACTTTCAGTGATATGAAAATACTCTTTTCATAACAAATTTTCACTATAACATTATAAAATAACATACTTTCAGTGGTAAATGCATTTCATAGGAATATGTTCTTGCATTATAGCATAATTAACAAAGACATTTTACATCTAAAAGAGTCGAAAATTGAGTTAAAATTTAATTTTTTTGATTGTTTATCTGAATATGATTAAAAGAAGCAAAATTTGATTTAAAAAGGAAAAAGATGAGATGATGGTTAGTGTAGTTACTGCCACACTTAGCACACCAGTTTTTGCTGCTGTGTAATTCTTGAAAGACTTCAAAAGCACTAAACTACAAAACAATTTTATTCTTTGCTAAGTGTTGGGGAAGATAACAAACAGCCCACATCTCTTTTGAATTTGATTGACAGTGGTTTAGTTTGAAAGTGGGTTAGTTTGAAAGATAATTCTCTGTTATTTAAGTCTCAAGGTAGCGCAGTAGACATTCCATTCATCAAAGGACCATACTAGTGCACCAGAGGTTTCTCCATTTCAGCTCTTCTGCCTTTGAGTACATACCAGTTTACTGCTGCTCTTAATACACTGAACTCCTTATATCCATTCAGCTTACTCTGCATTTATCTTCAAAGTGAGACGTAGGATAAGGCCACGGAAGCAAATACCGTGGGCTTATCCACAAATTTAACGGCGAGAGCGACGATCATTCAACATCAAAGTTTTGAACATCGAACAAGAAAGAATCACAAGACATGAAATCCATTATTTTTTGCCTTTTCTTTAATTCTTCTTGATGGTAGAAAAGTTGACGAATTCTTGGCCTTAAGTATTGATAAGCATAGCCATCGAAACTTTGCGTGAAACAAAACAAAAAGTCCGGTCAATGAAATATAATTCCTACATCTCATACCACAGCATCTTCAGCTTTGTAAAACGCGAAGACATAATGCAGTAAGCTACATTTGGGCAGATTTCAGTGTCTAGTTCACTTTTCCTTTTTCACCATGCCTCCGCCATCTTGCCTCTACATGCTTGCCCAGTTATTTGAGAGAGAGAACAATAGAAAGCGCCTTCTAGTCCTATTATTTCTATGATTATGAGCTTGGTGTTTCAATTTCCCAGCTAACGTTCAATAGCTAAAACTCATCATACTCCACATGCGACCAGAAGAAACAGCAGCCCGGCAGTATAAATGCAAATGACTTTAAAAGGTTTTTAACTAAGCTAGTTTATGGATTTGACATCACAGCATAGTTTTTTGTAGATTAAAGGACTATATTGAGCTCTGTGCTTTGACATTATTTCGACTTCAAAAAAGTTACTTGAATTGGAATGATTTCTAGTGGTACAAAGATCTGGAAGGTCGACAGTCTTATTGCTAGGTGTTTACCTTAGATGTGTGTATATGCTGTACTCTCCAAGTCGTAACCAAGTGTACAGAAGCCAAATACCATTAACGGCAGAGAATGTTTGATATTTTTGAAAAGAAAAATTCACTGCAAAGCAGTACATGTAAGCGAGAAAACAGTGTTTTTTTCAACGCACAGTTCCACACAGAATGTGAAGTTGCAAAAAAAGAAATTTGCAGTTCTAGCAAGAAAACTGTGCAATTCAAAAGTTTATTATTTGATGTCCAAAGGATGTAAGAAAGCAAATAGCAGTAAAATTGGTAGATTTAGGTATGAAATGATAGTAGAAATGCTACAAGAATTGGAAGTATGCGATTCATCTACACATCTGTAACTAAGACTTAATTCTTCCACACAGCAATGCCGGATTTTATGTGCAGTCCTAATTTTTTCTTAAAAAAAGCCCTGGGAGATAAGCTTGTCCGAGTATACTGCTCCGAATTGCACTTTACAAAAGCAATTTTCTCCCCTGTCTGTATAGCATAATGATGACATAGTGCCTTTAGAGTATTCTGCTATCACTTTTCAACATTGAATATCTACAAGCTAAAACGTAGAAAATGCATAGTAAAACAATACACACTTTTTCAAAGGACAATAAATAATTCAAGTTCAGTTTGTCAATGACCAGGCATGACAGCATCATATATTGCTGCAAAAGCAAATCCATACAGCGTGTAAGACAAATATAAGCAGTTATTTTTGCATCCTAAAACTTTTTATATCCTGAAATAGTTGTGTCTACTTCTGTACTCTGTTCTTCAAAAAGTACTCTGGCAAATTGTCGCTTTCCGGAATTGCTTGCATCCTCCACATCTCTCTGTCATTGGAAAAGCCTTTTCTTCCATGAAGTGCAGTATAGTTGTTTACATATACCTGATCACCTTCTTCATACAAGTGTGCAAAGAAGAACCTCTTATCTAGTGCCACTCTCCTGATATCCTCCTCGAGCTCTTCCATTGACTTGAAGGTTCCATTTTGAGATGGATGGATGACAGACCAATTAAGCTGACTGCTTGTTGGATGATCTCTTTCTGTCCAGATTTCGAACCATCTCATTACATCGTGTCCTGTCCATGGACATTGCATTATCAGGGGATACTCATACGTGTTCTTCTCACCACCAAAGTACAGCTCTTTATCAGACTTGGTTTTCAACTTTGTTTCATAAATCAGTGTAGTCTTCTTCCATTCACTGATTTTATTGCCTGCCAATGCAAGTACAGCACCACGTGCATCAACGAATGTTGTTGACCCATCATCGCTGATCGATTTCATTGTCTTGCAGTACAAAAGGAATTCCCTGCAAATGAAATCGCTATACTTGTGTTCTTTCTGAGAAATCGCCATGTACTTGGGTGGTACATTAAGGTCAAAATGAAGTGGTAGTCCTTCATAGCTATTCACATATCCTGGCATGTCTTCATTTGGGCATATTTTGTGAAGAGGGCCAAATTTCCATTGTAGAATTCCTTGTTTTGCACGGCCTTTGTAGAAATTGATGGCTTCATCCTCACTTTCAAACTTCTTAAAACCTCGTAACACTACTAATCCAAATTCTTTAATCAATGACGTAAGACATCTCTCGTCCAATAGAGATGCGTCCGGCTTGGTTGATGGTGATTGTTCAGAGATGCATTGTATTGTCATCCCACAGCCACCTCGAGCCATTGTCACTTCAAACTGTGGTATAGTCTTGCAGGTACTCAAAGCTTCCTTGTTGAAATGCAACCTCAGTAAAAACCATGGTTTGTCTTGATACCTGACTGTTACTAAGCACGAGTTAGAGACAGTGTTCTCTGTGATGTTCACTTTGTGATCGATGATGAATTCACCAGTGAGTGAATCAAACAGTACCACATGATGCCATGGGGTGCGAAGTATGCCACCATCATTAGCAATGCCTTTGAACAAATTTATGGCGAATTTTCCAGAGCTTGGTAGGTGATGATGAATGCTTAGTCGAACGTAATCTTTCAACATCGTTTGTCGTTTTAAGAAATTGTCCAATGCTACACCTTGAGCCATCATTCCTCGTGTGATTTTCTTGATTAAATTCCTGGTCGACGTTGCCCTTGGAGACCCTGGAAGGTTGTGGGACTGATCGGCCTGCATGAATTTTTTCAGTTGCTTGTACTTTTCCAGCATGCATGAGTCATTCTTAATAGCATCGTCAAATGTATCCAACACTTGTCTTCCCCCGTACTCTTCTCGAAGTTTGGTACTGATCTCCTTCTGGTCTGTAAAAATGAATTCAGGAAAGCTGGATAATGAAATGAGTTCAATAACATCAACACCTCCAACATCTGAGATGATCTGTTTAAGTTCGTGATGATAAACATTGTATGACTCTTCTTCTACTCCAATGTACTGATCAAAAGTGTGATAATCTGACAGAATGACAATCCTGACACCATGAGGATAGATGGCTTCAAGCTTTCTTATTGTAGTGATGAGAGAACGAATAGCCATGAATTCACTGAAGTCTGGACGATACCCAAGCACCTTTTTGTGTGTATTTGAGCTCTTGCATGGAAATCCAGGAATGAAAAACTTAAGTGGTAGATTCCTGCTGATCAAGTTTGTAATTGAATCCTGCAACAATCCATAATCACCTGTTGTGAGATCTTTCCCGAAGCTGTACATCCAATCTTCTAGGATGGTATTGAATATGGATGTTGCTAATTGCTCTCTATGGTGTGGAGAGGCCGTTTTCGCCTGAAGTTCAGATTTACTTCGTTTTCTTTGTGGTGAGTTTATGAGGCTGATTCTAAGATAAGAGAAGTCAATTCTATTTTTCCTTCTTCTTATGTGAAAATATTAGATAAGTGCTATACCTTAATGTTTACATTTTAAGATAGAAGAAACAACTTTGAGTCGTATCAATAGCGTAAACTAAATGAAATTAAAACAGTATATTTTTCATTGAGAAGCACAGAGCACAGCAAAGACGCACACATATGAGCCTTCATTTGTTAAGGAACGTTCTGCCTAAAATTGTGCGTTTTGACTTCAAATAACTAGAACCTTTTTGATCTGATATTTTATCTAGGTTTTTGTTAATGGTTCACCTTCTATCAATTGGGAAATGAGCTAAACCTGTTTGCCAATTAACATTTTTTATAGATGCTACAACATAGTAAATAGATTATTGTGATATGCAGGCAGTGTCCGACAGACGCAGGCGTCTCGAGCGCCGCCTGCAGGTAGCTCTTGCCAGACATCATTATTTTCATAAGCTTCAATTCATTTAATTTTCATTTCGTTTCCATCCACTAATTCCTATCATCATATGAACAAGATTTAAAATATATATAAGTCTTTGAATGTGACTGAAATAAAGGATCTCAGTTAGCTTATCTGCGCATGCAAGTACAGGTAAAAAAGAAGCTACACTCGCATGCAGCAAAAAACTTTGTTGGACGCTGTAGAAAGGTTCACACCTAAATTTTTATTCCCAAAGCTTAAGGTAGTTAGCTAAATTGCCATAGGCTTTCAATACTACACTATGAACTAGCATTAACTCTCGTGTTTATATTGGACCCAGTGTTAACAACCAGTACCCTAATAACTGGAATTACCTCACTGTATTAGAACGTGAATAGGCTAATTTCAAAATTTTAGGCTCTCATATGCGGGCCTTTACTGTACTCCAATCTTCTACTGTAAGTCATTTTTTGCACTTCCAGCTTGCATTCTCCTGTCGCAGCACTTATAATCGATTTTTTTATTGATTAAAACCTGTTGAGATTCATCACATTAATTGAAGGATTGAGCTAATATGCACAGTGTGACAATTAAGCTATTTAGAAATACTCACTGTGGGTCAATGGCTGCTCTGCTTTCTGCTGTTGTTGTTGCCATGTTCTTAATTAATATCGTATGTCTAAATAGGAAGAAAGTTGATGGTTAGGTAACTGTATACACTGTTACAGCTTTCACATTGATTTCATTTAGACTAAAGCAAATCGAGTGCTTGGACTTATGAAGTATTCTAAGAAATATCTACAACCTGATATACTCAAAAAATGTACAGAGGGATTGTTGAACCCGTTTTGAGATGCTGTTGTTTGGTCTGGGGCTGCTGTTGTGAATCAAAATTAGCAGCTTGCAGAAAATCCAAAATAGAGCAGCTGCAATTTCAACAAGAAGCCCGTAATATGCATAAAGAGACAGCCATATTAGCATATATTTAAATTGTTTTACTTTAATTTACTTGCCCCAGAAAATTGAGAAAACTGTTCTTAAAGCGTTCTAAAACTAAAGAGTGGGTTTTTCACTCATCAGGCACTGATTTTAAGATACCACTCCTAAAAGCGATCAATGGCCAGAAGACTTCTCATATCGAGGTGCTACACTGTCGCACAGTTTAGAAATGCAATAAAACAGGAAGCTCCTTGAACACCTTCAAAGACCAGCTCTATACAGGGACAGTTTTTTTTATTTAATTTAAAATTCTGAATTTTTTTAGTCTGTAAATTAGTTTTTATTGGTTTGGTTTTATATACTGACATTGTATTTATTTCTAGGGTGCATTTATTTTTGTCACAGATTTGATTGAAAAACATTCTTGATGAACCCTGTAAACCTTAATGAATGTTTTGAAATGAAATGATTGAGCAAGACCTGGTGGATGGATTTGATCACCTTTGATTTATGGCCACCAACTTCTAACTAATTGCAATTGTACGTTACTTTAACAAGGATTCAGGTGAGCAGGAACCGATCTGCAAGCAAAAAGTTTCTTTCTCGTATCTCGCTAAGCCTACGTTATGCTATTGTGCAACAGTAGTGTCACCCTAAAGCTGTAACAACGGGAGGGGCTGTTTTATAGGAAATGTCTGTGGACCACGCCTTCAACCAGGCCCATTTTGTATGTATGAAAATAATTTGCTTGTAACATAAGTGTACGTGAAAGTATTAAAGGAAGGAGAAAACAAATATAGTGTCGTAGCACTCTTCTTTCATTGAAAGAAGCCACCTTTCCTTTCTTCTCCTTTTGAAAAGTGCGTAGTTATGAACTTATCCAGTCCAAAAGATTTTTGATGAAGGGGGGCTCAGCCTCCCAAAGTCTCTCATAATTCCAACAAGGGGGCTGAGCCCACCTGAGCCCCCTCCACGACACCCATGCTGTGCAGCCATGTGCTCCCAAGGTCCTATGACTGGCAGATGTTATCGTTGATAAATGTGTTCCCATGTGCCGAAGAGAAGGGTGCTTTTCAGCTAGGGGATGGAATATTTGTCAACTTTTCTATTTAGCGGCGGTGTATCTAACGGGGATGGGACAACTTTGATACGGAAAATAGGCTTGACCTTGAGACAGCTTGCACAATAAGCTTGTTTAAAAAAGTATGGCAGTACAGAAATCAATAAATGATCGTCTTCATGGTTCTTTCTGTTATGAGTAGAATTTTTTTTGTTTAGTAAGTAATGTTGGGGAAAGGCCGTAGGGCCTAAAGCAAAGCCCCGACAAAGGAAAAACTGCGAAAATGAGGGAAAGTTTAAACAGAATGGGAGACAAGATCAAGTTTGTTGATATTAGATTTAAAAGATGACAAATTGTAGAATTCAGATAAAATTTGAGAACTTTTTAAGGAGGTTTTAAGGGCCAGAAGTCATTTGTAAGGACCAAATGTCAGTTGTGTGTTTTCTTGACAAAAGCAAGTTGGACTCTCTTTTCCAATGTTAGAGGATGAAGTTTATTTATTAGAAATAAGGGATCTTTAAGGAGTTTTTCTAAAATGCATAAACATAGGGAGTTCTTAGGCACCCTTGAAAACGTAACTTAAATGCAAGGAGTTGAAGGAATTATACAAACTTTTTGTCTTACTAAGGTCCGGACATTAGAAAAAAGTAAACTTGCGTATCCTCTTCAAATAGACACGAGAAAGTTAAGACGTGCACATTTAAAATATTGACGGAATAAACTGAATGCTGATTGCTATATAAAATTGAGCACCAGGGTTTCTTCTAATAGTGGATTAGCAAGCCTTTAATAAGTAAGTTTATAAATCTCAAAAACTTTTTCATGCTAAAATAAGATTTTACAAGCTCTTTGTGTTAATAAGGTCCGGGAATTAGAAGAAGTATGCTTGCGATCCTATTTAAAGTATTGGCTATATAAATTTTAAAAACTTTTTGATGCTGAAAAAATACTCTAGTTCTGATCATAGCGCAAGATGTTAAACACTTACCTTCTTTGTTATGTTCAATTGTGATTTTGGTGTTCTTCTTATAAGCTGCTTTTCTCGCCAAACGTCAACTTCTTGGTTTGGTGTTGCTCTCTCTCAAGGCTTTAGCCCTCTCTGAAGCTGCCATATGCAGCCTCCCTTATATACAAGCCCTCCAACCGGAAAAGAGAGCCTATGTCTGAGTCATTAGAGTGGATAGAGTAATTTGGCCCACTGATTATCCGTTCGTTCTGATCTGTTACGTCATTTACCTCCTCTGCTAATGCATCCCAAATAATGGCTTCATCTTTTCAATCAATTATCTGAGGGGGTAGGGCTTTGTTTACAGCAGTAGTTTTCCTTTTGGGGGGAACAGCGCCCATTTCTGATAAGACACATTACATGGTACAGGGAGATTGAAACCGGGGAGGGGCAGGGGGCATCGGGAAACCGGGGAGGGGGCAGAAATGCAGAATTCAGAGCTTATCCCCGACATTGTTGACTAGGTTCCTTCATTTTGAAAGTCATTTCGACACCCCTATGGCAAACTACTGCAAAGAGATAGAAGTAAGAGACATTATTTGCATTTAGTATACAATGTTTGGAAAAGTGCGATGAAATTGGACATTTTTCCAAGGCACATTTGATGACTTTTCACGGTACAGTATTGTGGTGGGACACAGTAAATGGCATCAGTAACGTGGTAGCATCAATTGTCTTGGGGGGCTGGTGATATTTCGCGTCCATTGGCAACAAAGATCTAGCATTTGTATCTCAGGCAGCTATAAACTTTAAAAATTAGAACTTCTGTAATCACCGGAAACGCTTATTTTCCTACTCATTCTTAGAATAGATTGTTAAATTTTTGTTAGAACTCCCCCACCTTTTACACAAAAAATGAATTGTAACACATATTTGGGGGATATGGTATGACATCAAATGATAAAATGAGTTAATGCCAGGTCAGTAATATACACTTACATATGCTAGGTCAGCAATATAAGCTTACATAAGCTAGAGTCGTCTAGGTGCATGCTCACCTAGGAAATTTGGATGTTTAGATCTTCTGAAGTTGTAGGAAACGCTTAATTTGCAATTGATTCTCAGAAAAGCTTGCTGAATGTTGCACAACAATTCTTCGTAGGCAATTGGTCTACCTTTAAAGTATATGCAATCCCTTGCTTATTGTTGCAGCCTAAGTGGTTTCTCTTGTTAGAAACATGTTTATAGGAAACATGAATTTGAAATTGGGCAAAAATTTAGAAACAGGTAAGAGAAATAGGCAGGCTGAGTTTCAAACAATAGCCTGAGCAACTGTTTTTATAAGTAGATTTTTGATCAAGCTAGCAAGAACATTCATTACATGGGTCACAATACCTGAGTGTCCTAATTCTTGCATCAAAATTGCTTAATTTGGGTTGTTATTGTCATTGGAAATCTTTAAATCTAAGAAATATTTAAGTAACATTGAAGGATAGATTTCACCAAATATTAAGAAGCATCCAGACTGAAGGCAGATAGTTTGTTTCCTATAGCGAAGTATGCGTGTAATCTTGCCCTATTTGCATCTCTGCTAGCTGCACTGCAACAGTCTAGCCAAATAATTGCAAAAATGCGCAAGGAGAAAACATAGTTGCCAAGTTTCAGAAAATAAATGCTGGAGAATGAAAAAGTGTTGCGCAGTGGCACTGAGGAAATGCAAAGGAGCCTACTGTGGCATGTCAGAAAAAGTTTTCAAAATAAAATATGGATCATTTTCAACAAGAGGAATTAATTCATAAGTCTCTAATCGGTCGAAGTTCTGGGAGAGGCCTGCAACAATCAATGTATTTTTCATTGCCCAGCTTTATACATCATGAAATGTTGGAGATTTTTCCCGATTTTGCTGTTGCTGGAGATCGGCTGGAGACAAGCGTGAAATGCTGGAGTCGCCTACAGAATGCGGGAAACTTGGCAACTATGTAAAAATCTAGAGAAAAATCTAGAGAAATATGCATACTTCAAAATGCCATGCGCTTGCTTATTCAGCGAATTTTTCACTTGCATCAGTTCAGAGTAAGTGGGCTGGCATTCACACTTTCAATCTTGTTTAGCATGCGATGGTCGTAAAAGATTCTAATAACACAAACAATGGCTCCCTTGATCATGATTTGCAAAGCTGATTGTAACTGAGATAATAATGAAAAACATTTTAACTTTTCAATGAAAATCTTCATTTGGCTCTTTTTGGCTTCCCTTAAAAGCCACTACAACGGGGGGAATAACCAGTGGTGTAGGTGGAGCGTAGAGAGTAAGCGGGCGTAGCTCCCTTACTGTATTATAATAGAGTAAAGTCCCCGAACTCTGTAATTTTTTTGAAAATAAGACATAAAAGAATCATTATTTTATCGTAAAAGGCTATTTTAGATAAAATAAGCTCTCGAGAAATCGCTAGTTCACAAGATATAGGGTATTACTTTATACTTTGTACTACAAGATATAGGATATACAAGATACTTTTGTTTTACTAGATGACATTGTCATTTTGTTATTCCATTGGATTAGATTTCAAAGTTTCTTATAAAGATACATACAAGAAAGAAACCCCCGAGCTATTAATAAAACTACCTTAGTTATCGATTTACTTCTAAACCATTAGGCGTAACCACCCACCCTGGCCCCTATACCACCGTGTATGCAAGTACATCTGAAATTCCAATTATTGAATGAATTAAATCATTTAACATCATCTTTATACTGTGCTTAAAGGGTGCCTAAATTACGTTAGAATGTACTCCAAATCCTCAAAATTTTTCGTTTTGAAATAACATATCACCTATTCTAGGGTTTGCCCCGCAGTAAACATGTCTCAAAAGGCCATGGTTATTCGCTAGGCATATCAGGTTTATCAAATTCTAGTACTAAAAGTTCATTAATAGTTCCTTCATTTTCACTGCTTATATAGGGCAAAATATATGGTACAGACACAAGGAAATGTCAGAATTCTGAATTTTCCATTTAATTTTGACTAGAACTCAAGACTAAAGTACGAATGAGGTAGGAAAGAAGTTTTATAAATGTATCTACACTATGTGAGTTTTGACTGTAAATGAGTGGAATCGGCCTTCCTAATTCTTCATTATTTGCAATTATAAAAATTTTTAAATTATACAGTTCCTTAGGTTTCTTTCCTTCAGTAGCATAAGTTCTTCAAATATTTCGGCCGTCCATTTGTAGGTTCCTTATAGAGGATTCCTTATAAAATAAAAAGCGCATTTCAGTTCATACCGTATATACCATATGTACAGTTTATTTCCATTCTTAATGTAGCAAGGCGTAGATATATTGCCCAAAAGTAGCTGCTTTGGTCACTAAGAACTGGCGTGCCGGAAACATATCAGGTCAAGTGGGGGGCAGCTTTCTATTGTGAGGCAATATGCCACGCCCTTTTAATGACCATGCCCTTCATTTTTCGCAACCAATAAGAAGAGTTTTATGGAAATGGTAGGTTTGAATCACAGAGGTGTTTTTAGGAAGGTCGTTGAGCTGATATCGTAATACAAAGTGAGAATACTGTAAGAAAATTATCAAAAGTCATATAAGAACTTTTAAATTTCGACACAATTGAAGTGAAATAAACACTTTAAAATAACTTTCGCCAAATTCGAAAGTGTTATAGTACTTCGTGACAGGAGCGTAATTCAAAGCACCCTTGATGTACTACTTTCAAAAACCAATTTGATAAATAGGGCATTCTTGCCCCTTTGCCCCCTGCTATTGGGGCAGAAAGGGCGAATGCCCATGCAGGCCCCCACTGCTCCGTCACAATGACTTAATACTTTAGGTCAGATTTGCATTTTCTTTATAGGAAACCTAGCTCAAGGCCACAGTGCTAAAAGTTTCTTTATTTCTGGCCACATTTTAGTTCTAAAAGTTTCTTAAAAGTTTCTTAATTTAGCGAACTAAATTCCTGTGAAAGCATACTCAGAAGGTGAATGCAGCAAGCCATTTGGAGGTAACTATTTCAACGTGCTATTTGTCTAAAGTTTCTTAGCTCTTTCCTTGTAGTTCTACGAGTTTCTTAAATTTTTGGCTGTCTAGTAATAGGTTTCTTATAAAGTGGTTTCTTATAAAACAGCATGTAAATAATAGGCAAAATGATAAGAATCTGCTTTGTATTGACTGTGCATTACTCAGCATTCCAAGGCTGCCCTTATCTAGCGGAAAATCCTGGGAGCGCAAATATTGGTGATTTTGCCAATATAGAGTAATTATCAGTCAGCATTTTGTGTTGAGTAATGGTTATTCTATACCGGCCAAAAATGCTGATACATCCTAAGTCAGTATTTCTCTGCTCTCGTCGTTGTGAAGTGAGAGTTAAGTTCAAGTTAAGTGGGAACCATTGAAATAGTCGTAAAAGTTTATGAAGCATAAAGCAAAAGTTTAAAAAATAGAGCGTTTCAATGCTCTACTTTCGATACAAAACTACAAGTTTTTTTAATACAAAGAAAGTACTACTCGAGATTTAAGAAATTTTATTTGTGCATCTGTAATAAAAATTCTGATGATCTGTATAAAAAATATCATATGCATTATGTCGGCTTTCTTCTAACACAGTGGTATTCAACTGGGGTTCCCCGGAACCCTAGGGTTCCGCCAGCACAGTCCAGGGGCTCCGCCAGAAGTCATATAAATGCTACGATCGACAATTTATTTTAACTCTACTGTGCAGATATATGAATATGGGCTCCTTGAGCCACTGAAATATATCCTTGGGGTTCCGCTTCACTAAAAAGGTTGAAAACCACTGCTTTAGCAGCTTAACCCTTGCTATTTACTAAGTTGATCATCACGTCAAGTGCACATTTCACTTTTTTACTTTGTACTAATATGCATGCACAAAACATTGGAACTCGAAATTTTGCTAAGAAAGTCTTAAGACAGTTTTGATACTGGAAAAATGAAAAAGTTAAGAAGGTTTCAGTTCTGGTTTGAAAAAATTTCCTTGTAAAATAAAAAACGTGTATCATCAAATCGTTATTAATTTAAGCAATTAGCATGCAGGTGAAAATAAGCATTTTAGAAGTAAAACAGCATTTCCGCCGCATTTAACCCTCGAGTACATCCCTGTAATTGAACTCTGCCTTCTTGTTTTACACAAGCCTTATTCTTATAAGAAAATGGTTTATATGAATTTACTTATTTCATTTTATTCATATGCATTGCAATTTCTTTAATACTGGCAATACAAATATGCAGGAATCTAAAGCTATCAAGCTAATTAATGCCACCAAAGCAATTACAATCACCACAGTTCTCCTTTAGAGAAAAAAGAAAGAAATAGAATACAAAATACTACTACATCAATTAAAACTCTTGTTACTGTCTGGAGAGGCAAGTATCTCCTTTCCTTGATTTTAATTTCGGCCTGAAATTAGCTATTATGTCAGAGTCTTTAATTTCCTCCGGAAATGAGGCCCATAAATGGCGAACTATACACTGAATATTTTGAATCCACCTTTTCGAGCAACAATTTGCGTCAGAAAAATAAGGCTCGCTGATTGGCTGAAGCTAACTTTTGGACAAAGATTTTCTAGAAGCACATGCAAACGAGGAACATCTATACGCTTGTGGTTACGTATGCCATGAGAAAGTGAATAAATTTGGAAGGAAGATTACCAATGCGAATCATATTTAGTCTATGAGCGCTTGAGATCTGATAATTATTCTGATTTCGAGAGGGTGTCTAATTCCCAGAGCAAATAACATGTCTTAGTCAAACTGACAGAGTTAGCATTTGACTTAGGCCTAATGGCGAATGTTGACTTCCATGTCATGAAAATGATTTGCGACTTTTTTCACCTCTATTGTTTCTTCAGGCTCTGCACTACTTAAACTCTGTCGTTTATTTGATAGATTAGGCCCATTGCGTCCAAAGGCACCTTTCCCGAAGCTTTCTGATAGGACCTTTCCAGCTTCCCCTTTCTTATCCCTGCTGTTTAAGGGTCTTGCCATTGCTCAGAGGGTCTTTTCTCATCCACAAGATGCAGTGAATTCATAGTATGATAATATAGCTCGTTTTTAGACCGATGATACGCTTGAATCCACTTCAAAGCCTTACTAGCTAGACGCTTCTTTGGTGGAAAACACTAGAATCTGATCGCTTCTCCATATTTATTGGTCATTGATGGGTAATTGGGGTACCTTGAATCATTTTTGCAATTCCCGTAGGTACAGCGCTTCACCATTTTCAAGAAACAACTACTATCAGAATTCAATGATCGCATAGTGTTTGTCCCAAAGTCTAAATCGTCAAATCAGCGAGCTTTATCTTGGCGAAGCATTTTTGCTCGAAAAGGTGGATTCAATACTTTGCTGTCTGACATCAAGACAATTGCAAATTATTTTTACATCTCAAATTGTATTGAACAGCTTTCTCACTAAATTTATTTTTATATGTACTATTTTTGTGTAAAAAATTTCAACTATTAACAAATGCAGATTGTTCTAATGAATCGTCACAAATTTTTCTTTCAGTTTTCCAACTTTAAATTATTTCCTTTGCATACCAGCTGTAGTGCTCTTTCAAAGTCAAGATTTGGTTTTGTATAAATTACCCCATCATAAAACAATGTTAATTAGTACTCAGCTGCTCAAAGGAAAGTTCTACTCAACTGCTAAAAAAGCTAAGAAACTTCTGTACTGGATTATTGAGACCTAAGACAGTTTATAAGTGTAGATGTGTTTAAAATTTGCTTTATAAATCAAGTTTTTCTACACAACTTTCTTACAAGATGTTGTATATGTTTTTCAGGAGTGATTTCAACCCCCCAAAAGGCTCTTACATTGGCCTTGCGTCTCAAAGTATATTGAACGTGCTTCTAAAGTGTTTTGTATTGCTATGACGTGGTTGCCACTGGGCCAAACCCAAAATATGGGTGTGGTTAACATTTATAGAAATCACCACTGATGTTATGTTTGCTGCCCTCTAACAGTTTCATTTCTGTTGGTTACTAAAATGCATTATAATTTTAAGTATTCATGGCGCTTTTCACTTTCTATTTATGTGAGTGCGCAAGGATTGGAACTCAAAGCCTTTTGAGAGGAAAGTCTTAAGAGAGTTTTCATACTGGAAGCGTGAGCACATTAAGATAGTTTCAGTATTAGGACAAAAAACTTTCTTACAAAAAAAATGTGTAAATTAGCAAATTTTCAAAGTTAAGAGATTTGCATGAAAATAGGGGGCTCTTTTTTCGTACAGCTAAAATTCATTGCGTTCATACTCTAAATTGCCTAATTGCCAAGGAGTTGGAAATCATGGAGGGGGGTCGGAAACATCTGAAGAATTTAACAAGCGGAGTTGGGTCGGAGTAAGCAAGGAGGTGGGAAATAAATGCATTGAAATCTAAGCTAATACTGCTAAGAGGCCATCTTTGTTAATAAATCAGGCGTCTATGGCCATGAGAATGGAAGAAACACAGAAATTTTGCTGACTAGCAGGAAGATTTTTCGAAATATCTGTTTCGAGCATGTTTTGAAAAATTTTAATGCAGGTGCAAATAAGCAAGGGGTCCTAATAAGAGCAGAGGGTATAGAAAATTTCAAAAATGAGTTGGCGGGGGGTAGTAATTAGGAGTGCTAACATTCCACATTCGAATATTTTATAGTAGGATGGCATGATGGCATGATTTAAAATAACTTATGACTCTAATGTATTAGGTTGCAGAAATAAAGATTTGAAAAGCAATTGCGTTCGTAAAAATACCATTTGCCACACACTCACACCACTTGCCGCCATAATGTTGTTGCTTCAGTAGGTACTATGACGTTGAAGTCTTAAGATTCTTGGAAACATAGCGACGTTGTACTGTATTACCCCCTCGACTAGACCGCTGGCTGCAAGTGGAAATCATGAGTTACTGACAAGCACGTAACCAAGCACGTACTTGGAGGACATGCCCTTTGGGGGCGCAAAATTCGTCTCTAAATACACTTTTGAGGGGCAAAAGCCCGATTTTGCTATGTAAACATCCAGGTTAATGATTCTGTTGGGGAGGGAACAATGCAAAATTTTTCATTTGAGGGCTATTGCCCCCTGCAGGTGCGTGGTAGTTTCAATGCATCTTTACAGTCGTTTTAAGAAAGGCCAAGTTCAGTAACTACTTCCTAAAAATATTCAAAGATCGCTCATGCACCAATGCATATTGACTAGGGTGTCCTGGAATGGGCATAGGAGGACTTTACATTTAGAATGGCTGCAAGCTTTCTGCTGGAATGAGTAAAGAGATCTGGAGAGCAGTCAGAAAGTTTCCTATTAGTCTTTTAGGAAAATTAGCAGAATGAAACGGATTTCTGTCTAACTGAGGGGGCTTTAGTCACCGCACTGCCACCTCTTCTCCTATGCTTATGTGTCTATCTGGAAATATCCACTATAAGATGTACGGGCAATTTGGCCATTTTGGTGTATCCGGTATCCGAATGCTTTTTCGATAACTATCCGGATAATTTTAAGACTTGCCATTCACTGATTCAGAGCAAGGAAAGAGAAATTAATTTTGCTTTGACAAAAACTGCAACAGTATAGTGTCAATTTTTTAGAGAATTGTGATCCAACACTTTTGTCACAAAATACTAAAGATGCTAGAAAGGGCTTTAGCACTTAAAATATCGTATAATTTGATAAATAGCGCAGCGCTTTACTACAGCACAAAAAAGAGACAACATAATAAGATGTTGTCCTATGGCCGACTCACAATTATTTTTGACTTGTTGTTTTTACACATACGAGGTGGCTGTTCAATTACGGTAGTATCATTCCTGATGCTCGTGGGAACATGTTACTTCATTCTGTCTGCTAGCCTCTGCGTAGTGCATCCTACGTACCGAGCTTCACATCGGAACGGAAATTCATACACTACACAACTTTTTGAGTGGTAGAAACGCGCTGTATTTCTAAAGCAGATTGCATTCCGAATTAAAAGATGTCCGCTAAAGCATAAAATTAAAGATTTGAGCAAAACTTCTTATTTCACCGCACCCAGGAAGAAGTAAGGTGTAAAACTTGCTCCAGAACTCCCAGTGTCCAGCTCAAGAACCAAATCCTTGACGAACTATGTGAAATTGAAACAGAAATTCCATGTCAAATATTGTAGCCTATAGTTTTTGCACAGTTGAGGAAAGGTAGAAACTAAAAATGTTACAAATTGATTCCTAATTGTAACATATGGTGACCCCAGTTTCAATCAGATTGCTAGCAGAAGAAGAAGATGAGTCGTCAAAATCTGATGGCTGCGATATTCTCAAAATAGTGGTGGTGGCAGGGGAGGGCTAGAGAGGCTATAGCCTTCCCAGCGGAACACGCTAGCTCCCCTGCCGGAAGGTGAAAACTATTTTTTCGAAAATTTTTGGCATTTATAGTACCCTGAAAATCTTATTTTATTCCGCTCCTCGGAAGAGTCGGCATCTCCGTCGGAAAATTTCTGGCGTCACCCCTGTCTCAAAAGTCATCAACATGTTCGAGATCAGTTCATGAAGCAGTAAATTTTGACTTTGGAGGGCATTGCTGATGAAACCGATTTCTTGGAACAGAGCGTAGACAGCAAGATGGTGGTGAGAGACTACTGATCTCTGATGCAAAATCATTAAAAGTTCAATGAAAGCAAATGAATGGCAAAAAAACTTTCAAATTGTTTACCATAAACGCTGTTTTCTGAAGCACATCAGAAGCAATTCTAGAATCAGAATCATAAAATAGGAACGACGTAGGTTAGGATTACGACAACTCCTAAGGGTGCCCAAGCTTTTAGGTCCGTAAGGGGTCCATCAGAGGTTGGGAAGAGGCAAGTCTTTTTGTAATGTTTGGAAGGAAAATTAATATTGGGCCCCACCCTTTGTGAATTCCTAGGGGCCCTGGGTGTCTCTGTTTCGCCACTGTATGGGAACGTCTAAAAATTACCGTAGACTTCTTTTTTAGCCCCCTATCCAATAAGCCGTCCTTTCTGGACAAAGAACTTTATCAAGTCCCCTTCTCTATTCAGCCCCACCCCTAGAAAATATGAATTCATAGAAGTAGGTACACTAAGCTAGATCACACTTCAAATAGTTCTCAAGCTATCAAGAATCAAAGTTTTTGCCTTACTGCACATAAATGTTCTACATATACGGTAAATGTACAATTTTCCAATTTTGCTCTGCTGTGAGCTGATGATCAGCAAACTAACCACTTTCAATATTATTTACTATTGGAACTTTTCACGAAATTTATCTAGCCCCATTTTCTTATCAGTCGGCCCTCTCGAATGGCCCACCTCTAGAGCTTGAAATCAATAAGCCCTCTGGGCGGCTAAATAGAGAATTTACAGTACTTGAACCTTTCATTGTGCAAAATTATCTGTATATCCGGATAATCTTTCGAAATTACCCGACATCCGTATATTGAAAAAGACCCCTTGGGTGGAACACCCTAATCCTGAACATGTTCAGATTTGGAAAAATCTGAACATAACTCAATACAGAGAAATGAGCGTGGTTATTTTTATTGTGGGTGTGGTCAATGTCTTGAGTACTTTCGAACTAGTTTCTTGAATGTTCTATTATGCTCCCCAAGATTTCTAGTTTCTACTCCTCTACTCATGAAATCCTTTCAGTATTTTTTAACAAAATGTTAAATAATCTTACTGTGTTTCTGATTGCCTATTTGTATATGCTTCTAGATCTTTCGAATTTACCTAAGCTTGTCTGAAGTTCCTGCATAATGATGGAAGGAATTTGTAAATGTCGATAAAACTTCAAGATGAGCATAAAAGCTGAAATTTTTGTAGATAATTTCAAGAGATAGCACTCATTATACTTAAATTAGAATTAGAAGAAACTGCAACCCAAGGGCGTGATTTTAAAAAATGAATATTTGATGGATTTGAAATCACAATATAGTTGTGCGCAATCAAAATGTAGCATTGAATTTTAGACATTGAAATTTTATTATCTACAAACCGTTGCATGAATTTGAATGAAGTTAATTGTACATATAACTGAAAGATTCAGGTTCTTGACAATTGCTTCTCTGTCTTCAATATCTACCAACTATAGTAATAGGCCGCGCATGAAAACCAGAGTTTTAGGAACCTGCGAGGCTAAAATTTTCATTTTAAGCCCCCTGGACACAAGAACCTATTTAGGTTATGATTTTTAGCTAGGTTCTTATCATTTGGGTTGCTACTTAAATAACTAGGTATTCCTCTTTCAAATAATTGCCAAGAATCTGCAAGTGAAATTCTTTTAAAAAATGTATGCTATGCCTACACTGAATTGGCATTGTCTTATGGTACAAAAGAAGAATCTATTCTGCATTATTAGATGATATTCATGCTCTATTTAGTACATAGAAATGAAATTGGTGTGAAAATACGAGAGCCTGTTTTAACAACCATTGTAGCCTAAATTTATTTTAAGTACAATTTACATATGAACCCATTTAGGCTAAATTGAAAAGTTCAGGTTCTTATGCGAGGGCTATTACTGTATCACTCAGATGAAGGAAGTAAGACAATAGAAAACTCAATAATTTATCGAACAATAATAGCACACAATAATTTATCATTCAAGCAAATTTTATCAATGGACCAGCCATGAGAGCATTATAAATAAACCTATGTATATATCCATATGCATGTATTTGTCTATGAATGTATTTATATATGTAAATGTATGTATATGAATTTGTATCTAAATGTATATTCAATTGTAAATATAAATAAAGCCGTATTAAAAAAGGTTCTAGATGATGCATGTGACATCTAAAGTGAATAAAGCTATGTTGGACGTATTCTAATCAATTAAAGCTCTTACAAATGTAGGAAGTAATCGAATCTTAAGCCGTTCGAAATCAATGTATCTGCTTCTTTTCAAATGCAAAAGTTTCTTTGGAGAATATCAAATGAAGGACACCATAGGTGCCGTACACGTAGGAACTGGGGGTACATTGGACATGTGGCTCTGGTACTTTTCATAAACTTACATACTAAGTATCACGTTATAGCTTACAGTTGCCTTTCTTTGCCTGTGAGGATCCCTCTGAGGCTGTACTCCATATTTTGAAAGCTTCCTACATTCCGGCTTAGAGCAATATACACTAGATACTTAAACATTCTTCACTAGCTACCTCATTTCAATTTTGGGAAACATGTATCAATCTTCTGTACAATAAGTAATTGCAAACTTTCTGGATAAATATATCAAGCTTGCCATTTCCAATGACTAATCTTTCTAAAGCTCTTAGCTTACTATAATACAAATTTACGTGCACCATCCATATCCGGCCTCTATAATATGTCACTGGATACCAATGAACTATAAATCCTAAGCTATTAAGATAAGAAAAAACAGTAAGCCTTACATCCTAGATTTGTATATTTCATTACAGAGTTATGTCGAATTCTGGATTTTGTTCTTCAAAAAGTATTCTGGCAAATTATTACTTTCTGGAATTGCTTGCAGCCTCCACAACTCTCTGCTATTTGTAAATCCGTTTCTTCCATGCAGCGTAGTATAATTGTTCACATAAACCTGATCACCTTCTTCATACGAGTGTGCAAAGAAAAATCTTTTATCTAGTGCCACTCTCCTGATATCCTCTTCGAGAGCTTCTACTGACTTAGTGGTTCCATTTCGAGACGGTTGTATGACAGTCCAATTATGCTGATTGCTTGTTGGATGTTCTCTCTCTGTCCAGGTCTGCAACCATCTCACCACATTGTGTCCAGTCCATGGGCACTGCATGATCAGTGGATACTCATAAGTGTTCTTCTCACCACCAAAGTACAGCTCTTTGTCGGACTTGTTCTTCAACTTTGTTTCATACATCAGTGTTGTCTCCTTCCATTTATTGATTTCACTGCCTGCCAATGCAAGTACAACACCACGTGCATCAACGAATGTCGTTGATCCATCATCAGTCTTCGATCTCATTGTCTTACAGTACAAAAGGAATTCCCTACAAATGAAGTCGCTGTACTTGTGTTCTTTCTGAGAAATCGCCATGTACTTGGGAGGCACAACGAGGTCGAAGTGAATAGGAATTCCTTCATAGCTATTCACATATCCCGGCATGTCTTCATTAGGAGATACTTTGTGAACGGGTCCAAACTTCCACTCTAGAATCCCTTGTTTGGCACGTCCTTTGTAGAAATTTACAATGTCAGCCTCATGATCAAACTTTTTGAAACCTCTTAGCACTACCAATCCAAATTCTTTAATCAATGACGTAAGACATCTCTCGTCCAATAGAGATGCTTCGGGCTTGATTGATGATGATTGTTCAGAGATGCATTGTATTGTCATCCCACAGCTACCCCGAGCCATTGTCACTTCAAACTGTGGTATAGTCTTGCAGGCACTCAAAGCTTCCTTGTTGAAATGCAGCCTCAGTAAAAACCATGGTTTGTCTTGATACCTGACTGTTACTAAGCACGAGTTAGAGACAGTGTTCTCTGTGATGTTCACTTTGTGATCGATGATGAATTCACCAGTGAGTGAATCAAACAGTACCACATGATGCCATGGGGTGCGAAGTATGCCACCATCATTAGCAATGCCTTTGAACAAATTTATGGCGAATTTTCCAGAGCTTGGTAGGTGATGATGAATGCTTAGTCGAACGTAATCTTTCAACATCGTTTGTCGTTTTAAGAAATTGTCCAATGCTACACCTTGAGCCATCATTCCTCTTGTGATTTTCTTGATTAAATTTCTGGTCGACGTTGCCCTTGGAGACCCTGGAAGGTTATGTGACTGATCGGCCTGCATGAACTTTTTCAGTTGCTTGTACTTTTCAAGCATGCACGAGTCCTTCTTAATAGCATCGTCAAATGTATCCAACACTTGTCTTCCCCCGTACTCTTCTCGAAGTTTGGTACTGATCTCCTTCTGGTCTATAGAACTGAATTCAGGAAAACTGGATAATGAAATGAGTTCAATAACATCAGTGCCTCCAACATCTGAGATGATTTGCTTAAGCTCATCGTGGTAAACATTGTATGAATCTTCTTTAACTCCAATGTATTGATCAAAAGTATGATAGTCTGAAAGAATGACCATTCTGACACCATGAGGATAGATGGCTTCAAGCTTTCTTATTGTAGTGATGAGAGAACGAATAGCCATGAATTCACTGAAGTCTGAACGATCCCCTAGTACCTTTTTGTTCGTATTTGAGCTCTTGCATGGGAATCCAGGAATGAAAAACGTAAGTGGTAGATTCCTGCTGATCAAGTTTGTGATTGAATCCAGCAGCAAGTCATAATCACATTTTTTGAGATCTTTCCCGAAGTTATGCATCCAATCTTCTAAGATGGTATTGAATATGGATGTTGCTAAGTTCTCGCTAAGTTGTCGATTGATTACTTCTGAGTGAATTTCAGACTTTCTTCGTTTTCTTGCTGGAGAGTTGATACTGTTGAATCTACAATTGTATAATTTATTTTCATTTTTCAATACCCACTTATGTAAAGTAATTGAGTGGTCAATTGTTATCATTCAATGACATATTGAAGGAACACTTTTTTTTCTGATCGAGTTTTTGCACAGAAGTCATGCGAAATTGGGTTGCCTTCTAAGGTAACAAGCTTTGTGATTGCTAAGCTCTATTTGAACTGTATTATGATTAAGTAGGCCATCCATGAAATTCTATTCTTTTTAGTAATGTTATTGATAATATCGTGAGACATGACTGATGATATAAATAGTGCTCAATAAAGAGGTATAGAACATATTGTCAGTCTCACTGCATCAACTTAGATTTCAGCAGTAAAAATAGCAAGATTACTGAGCGTTGCATATGAAAACTTGACGTAGTCTGCTTTCTATTTACTTGTCATGTATAGATTTTATGCTATCATTTGAATTGAATGCCTATTACACATTATTGGGCATTTATTTTGTCACTTGTAACGTACGTGACGAGTCTTCAGTATTACATTTTTACTGGACTCGAGTACCCTACTATGTACAATGGTGCAGTATATCTACTTAGAAATACTCACTGAGGCTCTTTGCTGTATAGATCCTTTGTCGTCATTGTTATCTTGTGTTCACTCGTTAACTGATTTCTACAAGAAAGCAATGCTAATGGTGATAATGAATCCCTACAGTAACACTTGCTGCACTACTGTAAATATATTGAAATGCGGAAAACGAGATGTAAGCATTTCGAGCAACAATACAAGTTTAAGATTCTTGGAGCTTACAGTTTCATGTTTACAACACCTTCTCTACAGCTTTATTGGCAATACTTCACAGACATGAAAATGGCCATAACGAAGTTAAGTTTAGTAAGGGTATATTCCTGATATCTATAAGCGTTTAAAGAAATGTATTAATCAGAATTTACATGCCCCTGAATGCATACTAAATAGATGATTATTAATGATTAAGAACCTGGCGTTAGATGCGCATGGATGTCAGTGAGTAGGTCCCATTTTCATATAATTGAATCATTAAAACCACGTCTTCTACTGATTATTTGACCTTCGATAAAGAAGATACACTCTGCTTGTCTTAACTGTCAAGGTTTATCTTATAGTTGTTCATGCTACTCATGACTGATTGCTTGTCATTGTCTAGCATTATGTTTGTTTTTTATAATCTCATAGTACCTTTTAGTAGGAGGCAACCTGTAATTGCTTCAATTCCTTCTATTTTAAGCAGTTATTAATCACCAGGAGACGTTCTGCACTGTAGTTCTTAAAAAAGATTACCAAAATTTTGCGGCTGCAAACATTAACATTCTTTTGTAAGCACACCAGGATTTCCATAGACGGGCATAGTCACATGCTACACCAATCATAATGCACAAACAAAGGAAACTTACTCTTTTTCCTCTTCGCTGCAGGTTATTGACCTTTTCTTTGTTACCTCTCTGTTAAGTCTCTGTTGTCGTCAAATTGCAGCTTCTCTCTAGCTTCACTCTTCCTGTCTATGCCAGTTGCAGCTTCAAGCACTCCTTTTATAAGAAATAGGCCATCAGAAAAGAATACCATATCTACGTCAACGAAAGCCGTAGGAGATGCAGCTCAGCATTGAAGCTTTTGTCTCATTTCTTTCTTTGTAGATAACGAGTTCAATCATGATATAAACATGTTGCTTCCTCCTTCCCATATATGGTATCATACACTTTTCGTGGACGGATGTTGGCGAAGAGCTTCGTAGATTATGTCATTCACGACGCCCGCACCCTTTGCAATGCATATAGTCAACGCAGCACCACCTACCTGTACACGTACCCACCTTGCCACGCTGAAATTTGAATCACACAACCCCTTAGCTTATGTTCTCTTACTCAATTACAGCGTATGTCCAGGAATTACAAGAGTGCACTGTACATGAACGTTTGCACTCTTTTTTGTAAGAACACGAGCCTGAGATTTGATGGAAAAGTGAGATCAACTAAGCACTATCGGAAGCACTATCGGTAAGTATATTTTTGGACAACGATGGATAAGCTTTTCACAACACATGGGCATAAAATGTCCTTTTCTTGGTCGCCTGAAGAATTGACAACCTTGTCACTGAAGAGAATTGACAATCTTGTCACTTGTCGTCCTTACTTTTGGCGAATTAGTTGCTCCTAGCTAAACTAGTTATTGTTCTAGCATTGCCTATTTATAAGCGTTTTTAAGAAGAAAACACTAACATGCAAGAGAAACCACCTCGGATGTAACATTTGGCTAATGGGCTCTCAATCAATCAAAACATCCAATGCTTTCTTATAACTTATTCTGGCGTGCTCTTCAGTCACAAATTGTCTAGGATAGTGGTTTCGATACTTCTCTCCATTTCCTCTATTTGCTATCCCCTAAAACATGCTAGTTTGAGCTACAGTCTCCTAGAGGTACAAATACAGGCTGCGATGAATAAAATTTTTTGGGAATTAGTAATAACCAATTGTACGAATTAGGAACGGTTGGGAAGGAAATTAAGGTAGTACTAGTTATGAGAATTTGAGCTGATGACGTCATAATTATGCAAATTTGTGCAACTTTGATATGCGAAATGTCCTTACTTTCAGTGCTTGTTTATTTGAAACATAGACATGGAGCCCAAAAGTTACTTATAAAAATTGTCCCTTTGAATGTGAGCTGCCTGTTAGGTTTTGGCGATATAATTTTGATATTTCGTATTACAAACCTGCGTTCTGACGCTAGAAACTGTGATGCAAGACCATTCTCTGCTCGTAAAGGAAACGCTCGATTCTGTGCCTGCTATACGTTTCCTCGGTTTCATCAATGATAATTGATGAGGAGGGCAAGATATAAGGGGCTGATGGCATTGATTGGCGTACTGTAGCGGTATCATGCTCTTAGTGAAGCTACGGATGTTATTAGCCTTTATATTGATTGACAGCCGCACAACAGTAACCTTCACAGTGCAAGTGGAACACGCATTGAATTAAAACTCCTCAAGAAAATCAAATAATTAGGGTAGAAGTTTCTATAAATTGATTTGAATTAGATCATAGTAAATCGAAAAAAACAATGAGACACTCAGCTTTTACTTCTCGGTTGTCAAAAATTGGAATGAAATTCCCGACAGAATTCGAGAAAAAAAGTCACCGCTCGCTTTAAAAAGCATCCTAGAGAGTATCTTCTGAGCTTTCAAGGCCCAAACACAACCCCTTGATAGAGCAGTATGTCTCTTTATTTGTATTTTTGTCTTTTTTTGCACTTTTATTGTAATTTAGTATATTTATCTTGCTGAAAAGTTTTTCCGTGGTTAAATGATAAATGAAATGAAAAACACTAGGGTTGATCTTTTATAGAAGTTGCTATTTAAAAGTATAGCTAACATAAACAATACAACCCGTGAAGGAAAATGAGAGATTTACCACAGCACGAAAAAGCGGCAACATAATTTTGACATACTGAAAGCTTTTTTCGTCCGACACTCATCAGAGTATGAAAACGTCGGATAATGACCTAAAGGAAAACCTAAATATATATCCAGATGCAGTTAATGTGTTAGGATGCGTCTAATTGGCCCCAAGTCACACTTGCCGCTTTTTCGTGCTGTGGTAAATTTCTGTAGTATCAACAGAAAATGAGAGAGTAATTCCCATTTAAACGCCTCCTATCACAAGGTATCCAAAGAAAAAATATGAACATTGTTTATTTCTAACAACACTAACAACACTACAAATCTAGTAATTTGTTTCACAAACGCTGCCTGAAGATCTTTCCTTCCAATTCGCTGTTCTACCACGGCCTTGCTTATTTTAGATTGAAGTCATTCCTAGTGTGTGAGGTAATTATGACGAGATCAAAAGATTACTAGAAACTCCCAGAAAAACCTTTCTTCTATAAGTCGATTCATTCTTGCTCTTGAAAAGCGCAATCTTAGGTTTGAAGTATCCTCCGCAAGAGTCCATTGCGTAGCTTTCCTTTTCATATATTGTGATAAAAACAAAAGGCCTTTTTGTTACAATACTCGAGAATGAAAATAGAAAGTTATTGGGATAAAAAAAACTAATACAAAGGCAAGTGTGCGGCTGCCGTCAAATATGTGTTGAGATGGAACATCAATTAACAAGGATAAGTAGTACAGAAGAATCGATATTGGGTATATAAGCATCACGAAACAAGTCATAAATGCTGTAGTTCTTTTTATTTAGTAAAAAACATGAATTTGCTTTAGTTAGTGGTTTCTTTTGGAACAAATTTATCTGTCAAAACATAGTATTAGACTAATACTATTAATACTGCTGTCCGTCGCCTCTGGTGCGAATGTAACAGTGAATCTAGCAATTCCATTAAAGCATGCTCCTCCCATGATCACTAGTGAGGGCTCGGTCATTTTATTATTGGGGTGCTTGGGTAAACTTCAATGCCAAATTCCTTGTTATATATGACTTCAAGTAGGATTGAGCGTATATACATTGCTAGGCGGTAAGTTTGCTTTAAGATTCTAAAAGCTCGAGGCTCGTGAAAATATTGCGTCACTACAGCCAATTGTTCTGCCTCTCAATAAGAGATCGACCAGACAAAAATGGAGACGTATTTTGAAGCGACTAACAACTTCCACCTAGGTTAACAGATGCACAGTTGAACATCTAGCCAATTCTTGGGATTGGGACTATATGCAAGCTTAATACTCTCCTTAAGAATCTAAGAGAAGGTTTTGAGGACTTTAAGCCTAGGATCTCCATTACTAGTCAATGTGATTAGCATGTCAGGCAGCTTCAATTGCTAGGTCTCATGGTTCACGTATCCTTTCTAATTATTGATGAACTCTGTGCTGAATACTCTTGCCAGCTCGATGACATGAGAGTAAGACAGAGACCGACTGAAAACCAACACTCCATAATTTCACACTCATAATAATTCACTCATATTTTTACTCTACTCTACTGACCGTTCTTGAACAACTACTGGTAAAATAATAATAACCTGCACTTATATCATTACACGAAATGACTAACTTTTGTTAATCAATTGTAAATTTGAAACCAGGATATAGATAACCACGAAATGATTATTACAGAATAGCTGTGTGATTTACCCTTATTCACAACACCATGAAATCATAGTCAACATCCGATTTCTCTCAAATTGAATCAGTACTCTTTACGTAAATATGGATAAATACAATAGAAAGAACATAGTTGAACGAATAGAGAGCGTACTTGACGCATAGGTCTAAAATTAATGAAAATAACTAAGTATGACTACATAACCACATTCACATGCTTTATACCGAGCATAGGTATTCCCAACAAACTCAATGCTCTCCAGGAAACTAATAGGTAGGATGGAGAATTCAATACAGATAAGATTGCCGCATTATCACAATACAATTGGAAGTATGCATATATGAAAGACGCTTAGCAATCCGTTAGGCTTTCTTCAGTCACGGATTTTCCAGTACTTCTAACTGAGTGACTAAATAAGTCAATACTTGTAAACTTGCAGGCTTCGGAAAGCCACCTACATGACGTTTTACATCCAGCTAGAAGAAACGTTTAACACGAGAGTTGTATCATTCATAAACTATCTCAAATAATTTTTGGCGAATTTTTTATTGCTATTGTTGGTGACTGTTTGATTGCTTGTGATTTTGTTGTAGCCAATGTGATTTCTTGTGATTAACTAGAAGTACTTTTAATAAATAGTTGGTATTGTTCTACATGCTGTAAAAGACTTCCCCAGTAAACATTCTTTGGTCTAAAACTTTCAATTTCCTTGCTCTAAATATCTAGACTCAAATTGAAGCCCTTCAACTGGTGACGCCATTGAATATAGAAATGGATACCAGGGGTGTGGCTAGGGCTATGAACTTGGGGAGAATCAGTTAACAATTTTTGGCCACGACCTCTACTTCTCTGAAGATTTTGCTACTACCCCCTCCTCCATTTACTTTCTTATTGATTTTAAGGAAATCTCGAGCACAATCTTGGCAAAAAGTGGGAGGGCATTTGCTCCCATACCTCCCCGTTGCCACGCCACTGGTGGGTACTATGAATCAAGCATTCCACCGGAAAAGAGCGACCTCTCATTTAGAAGCATGTTTTTCTATTTGGTAAAATCCATTTGTTCCTCTCATTGGCTTCATAAAGACATTCTCCGCGTCAATATTAGACTCTACTGCCGAGGAATAGAGCATCTGAAATTTTCAGCAACCTTTTTAAGACGCTGAGTTAAGCATATGATGTGACTCAGGCTACTGCAAGGGCAGGGAGTGAAGTTAGTGTATGCGGCAGAGGCTAGGACAAGAAACGTGAATGAAGCTAGGATATGGACTCAGCAAAGCCTTTCTCAGTTGATCTCCCTTGACGCTTTTGATTTTCTCAAGTTGTGCATGACGAGATGTCCCATCGTCAAATAAAGACTTGCATGAAGAATTGATATATTTAATGTCATTCCCGTGTAGGAATATGGAAGGAACCTTCCAAAATAAAGTGAAGATACAAAAATTAACGGCTTTCTTCGATATGCGCTATTTTCAAGTAAAAAAATTACGAATGGGCTAGGCATGCATGAAAAAATCATTCATAATATTATCATAAAGTTGAAATATCAACAAATTATATTTATCTTATATTAAATACACTCTAGATAAATATAAATACTCCATGTTAATCTTGCGCCTAGAAGTCTTAGTCAAAACATCTACTTGCATGCACTTTGGTGCCATCGACAGCGAACGCAACCGAAATTACATTTCATGGCGTGTACATTTGGATCTCACATTTCGCGCTCATATTTTCACCTCACCAAGAAAAGTAACTTCATATTAGCCAATATTGCGCACAAGTACAAGACATGTGCATTGCGATCAACAATCTCAACACAGGGCATCTAAAGCGTGGGACACAGCAATGATACAGGAATAATAAAACCATTTAGACCATAGAAATAGAAGGACTAGAATGCGTGGTAAGCCACGTGACGCGTAATTACTTTGGGGAATCAAAATGGTACCATCACATTGGCAAGAAAACCGTAAGAAGTCACAGTTGACAGCGCTTCGTAGTAGTCTTTCTTGCTTTCTCGAAATGTCTTCACAAACTTCGTGCAATTATTTAGAAGGTCGTGTGGAAGATTCAAATTTGAAGTATTTTATGACGGATTTAGTGGTGGTAGTCGCTGAATTTCAAAGAGAGAGTTGCGTTCGCTACAGAAAAACAACTCATTTCGCCAGTAAGTAGGCCTGTCATAGAGCAAGGTATAACCTACCTATGTATAACAAGAGATAAAACTTGGATTTCTAAAGTACTATTTTGAAATATGCACAAATTTATTTGATTTTAAACCTTGAGCTGTTTATCAAAAGGAGTCGCCCTGGCCCGCGTTTGGTGGAAAGATTTCTAGGCCGATAAACGTCCCTTAGAAGATCCCTCGGACTGCATGTGGCTCATACATTTTCTCATACTCTCCAGAGTGAAATAGTTGTTGCTAGTTGCATCTCTGATTGGCTTCTTAATACATGCTGTTTTCGCCAGACATTCAACAAAATCTTCGTCAAGATAACAAATCTTCTGAAAGGATCTTATCCTTGCAAATGTAAATAATGTCAACAATTTATGCTTTTCAAACAAAGATTGTCACTAATAACAAGAAATCCAAGATAAAAGAACACTCTTATGCTTAAAAGCAGTGGTCTTGGAACAATTTGCATGCTACGTTGTATTAGAAAGGAGAAAAATAACATAGGGTTGTACTACTCTTCTTCTATTGATAGGAGCGTAACCTTCTCTATCCTCTTTTCGCAAGTGCATACTTTAGAACTTTTCCAGCCGAACAGATGGTCCATAGAGGGGGGCTAAGCCCCCTCCATGAACCACCTACTTAGAATGTAATAATGAAATTAAAATGAATATTTGAGTCAATTTTTGTATAACAGGCTTGCAAGAATTCCAAAATAATTGAACAATCTTCTGCTTAAAAGGTAGTAATGACATTAAAATGAACCTTTGAGTCAATGTTTATAACAAGTTTCCAGTCCACAAATGGAAATTGTAAGCCATGTAGCTTATTGCAATGCATCTCAAAAAATTGCATCCATCTGCATTACAATGAGTTTGTGAGAGCTGCTTCATTTCTTGTAAATATAACTGTCCTTATTCCTTGCCGAATTCTGCATCTCTTGGTAAAAACAACTGAAGAAAGTTCTTTCCTGCCTTTATTCAGTTTTTCACAACTTCTCAAACAATTCCGAAGGAACAATTCCAATTGGAATGTCTAATTCAATCCCTCCAAAAAATGCTGCTTTGCATCCAAAACATGTACAAATAGATCACAAATATATTTCCAATATTTCATCTAGAAAAATTAATCAAAGGTAGCTATAAGAAAAAGAAACTTCAAGAAGAAGAAAGCCATTAAGAAACTCATTTTGCCGCTTAGAATTTGAAACTATTGGTCTAATTATAACGGATCAACCAAAAATTTTTCTGGAATATGGAGTACATCCATCCCGCGATCAACATTGTCAACATCCAATTGTCTTTGGTGGGTTAAATATCTCCCTCCCTAGTCCTCCACCTTATAAGAGAACAGTTTGGGACTACTCGAAAGCTAGTATCCCAATCATAAGAAGTTGTCTAAAAGAAACTAATTGGCTATCAGTGCTCCAAGATCTCAATGTGGACCAAATGGTTTTACAAATAACTTGTATAGCATCATGAAAGCAAATACCCCTAGCAGAGTTCCTAGTATTAAAGATCCACCATGGATAACAAGGCTGGTAAAGGCGGCAGTAAAGCGCAAGCACAGGGTTTTTAGGAAGTTTATGAATAGTGGTAGGAAGCAAGAGGATTGGGAAAATTTTAAGATTATTAGAAATGAAACATCCAGAATGGTAGCCAACGCAAAGGAACAGTACTATAGTAACCTTGGTCAAAAACTATCGGATCCTACGACCGGTATTAAGACGTTCTGGTCCACTATGAATAGGTTAATTAACAAAAAGAAGACCACGAATGTGCCACCATTGTTGGAAAAAGGATTTTTTATGACAAGTATAGAGGCTAAAACAAATATTATCAATAAATATTTTGTTCAAATGTGCTCTGAAACATCAACAAGCAGTACTCTCCCAAATTTTATACCAAGGAGTCAAATCGGTCTTGAGGGGTTCACCATTAGGAGGGAGAGTGTTCTGCAACTTATTCGATCTCTGGATAGCAAAAAAGCTCATGGTTGTGACGAAACTTCTATTGCTATGATCATAATTTGTGACATCTCAATAGCTGAACCTTTGTGCCTCATTTTTGAAGACTGTTTAAGAACGGGAATGTACCCATGCCTGTGGAAAAAGACAAATATAGTTCCTATTCACAAGAAAGAAAGTAGGGTGTTTAAGACCAATTATAGGCCGATCTCGTTGCTTCCGGTATTTGGAAAGTTGGTTGAAAAGATAATGCTTGAATCGATTTATGGTGATATTTCGGCAAAATGGTCAGTTGACTCCTCATCAGGCGGGTTTCCAGCCAGGGGACTCAACAATTAATCAGTTATTATCAATTACTCATAAGATCTATAGCTCCTTTGACAATGTCCCCAGTCTGGAGACTGAGCTGTATTTCTGGATCTATCAAAAGCATTTGACAGAGTTTGGCATGACGGTCTACTACATAAACTAGAATGTAATTTCCTGACAAATCGACTCCTTCGTAATTTCCTGAAAAATCAACAGTAACGAGTTGTATTGAATGGAAAGAATTCTAGCTGGTTGACAGTTAGGCCTGGGGTTCCTCAGGAGTCAGTATTTGGCCCTCTATTCTTCCTCCTATACATAAATGACATAGTTGATGGTTTGCAAAATGTTATCAAACTTTTTGCAGACGATACTTCTATTTATTCGGTTGTCAAGGATAGAGATGGAGCTGCTGCGAACCTTAATCAGGACCTGGAAAGGGTAAGCTTATGGGTATGGCAATGGAAGATGCAGTTTAATTGTGATAAAACGGAAGAGGTAATATTCTTAGTACAGAGATCAAAAATAGAGCACCCCACCCTCAACCTGGGGCTATATCATGTCACGAGGAAGGACGAACAAAAGAATCTTGGATTAATTCTTGATTCTAAGCTCGACTTTAAAAGTCATATCAGACAAGCTATATTAAAAGCTAGACGGGGAATAGAAATGATAAAATATCCGTCTAAATACGTAGCTCGAGAGGTCCTTGGTCAGTTTTACGAGCTATACGTTCGCCCACATCTGTATTATGGGGACATCATTTGTCATCGAAATGACCCTGAGATGTTATAGAATTTTACAATAAGACTTGAACAAACCCAGTACTCAGCACCTCTTGCTGTTTCAGGAGCTTGGAGAGGAACAAATAGGCAAAAGCTCTGCAAGGAATTGGGTTGGGAAAGTTTATACAATCGAAGATGGTTCACACGATTAGTTCATTTTTTTAACCTAAGAAGAATGGGAACTCCAAGCTGTCTTTATGCAGAATTGCCTATTGGAAGAACGGAACAGTATGATCTTAGAAACATGCGTGAATATGACGTACTATTTAGCAAGACGAAGCGCTCCTAAAACACATACTTTATAAATGCTGTTCATGAATGGAACTTGCTTGGTGAAACTGTCAGAAATTCTGCTACTTTGGCTGAGTTCAAGAGTAAGTTGATTACCTCTATACGACAGGTTAAAAACTCCTTGTTCGGAGTATTCGACATTTTGGGAGTTAAAAACTGACTATGCTTCGACTTGAATTTAGTGCATTGAATGAGCATAGATTCAGACACAATTTTTCGTGTATTAGTCCAATGTGTGCTTGCAATACTAGAATTGAAGATAATGCACACTTCTTCCTGCATTGCCCCTTGCTTGATCCTATGTATTATGATCTCCTTGGACAACTTGCATACCTTCGAAAAATGGATTTAGGCAATATTGACCTACAAGCCTTATTATACATACTGCTCTACGGCAGCCCAAAGTTTAATGAAAGCGAAAATTGAAGGATTTTAGAGGCATCAATAGTTTACATTAAAGCTACAAATAGGCTTAACTACGTTCTTTCTATATATCAGTGACTTCCCTTTTCGTTATGTTACATTAAATAGGCTCTTGTGACCCCCCATGGCATTAATTCGAACTCAAACAATCATTTTGCACTGACACTGCAGTCTTTTATCAATGCCTTTCTTCTTAATTATTTGCAACCAGGCTAGTACATGTCGGGGCCTGGTTAATGAGACGATGCCTTGGTACACAGATTGCTTTGCTGTTGTTGTTTTTTGTGTTGAGGCATGTTTAAAAGAATTGTAAATGCCGTTCGTAGCCAGAACCAGATGACTCTATGTTCTTTCTACTATGAACGGCATAGAAAATTGCAAATGTAATATTGTGTTTGTTTCAATGATAAAAAGCTATTGTCCATATTCAATGGAAAATCAATCATAAAAAACTTTGATCAAATGGCTAATGAACTATTTCAGAATGAGACAGACAATTACAACAAATTAGCTTGCTTCAAGTTATCTCAGGAAAGTAAAGCATTTGCCATTTCATTCCATTTCTAAAGCCCAAGGATTCAGAAATTGCTAGAAAGTCCTTCAATTTGCTGCATCCACTAATAAGATTATAGTCAGTAAATATTGTATGTGAATCAACTGAGAAAGGACCAGATGTCTACAGTTATTTTCATGAGGCTTCAGTAGAGTATTAGCAGGATTGAAAAACTTGGGCATAACATCAAGAAGCTAGAAACATCCCTGTAGTACCCACGAATGTGAAATCAAATCTGCCACCTTACAAGGATTGCTTCAGCTGATAGACTGGATAGAGACTGAGTCATTCGGTTTCACTAGCAATGACATTTGTACAAAATAATCAGGTTGCAGGGCCTAAAAGCAACAAGGCAGCAAGTGAGTTCATCCTTTTGATGACAGATTTATTTGATATAATAGAGTCAAGGAGCAATTTTGGGAAATATGCACAAAGAAGCCTTTTGACTTGGAAAATTCAATGATATTGAAGAGTACTTGATGGATGCAACTGAAACTCCTAAATTCGTGAGAGACACTGCAGGTACCCCTACCATCAACGGTTCTAAGAAAGTTTATTTTGAGTCTACCAGGTCACTAAGCACTAGAATTGATAGCCTAGTTCATGGCACAAAGAACGCTGGAGTTTCTTACAACTAACCCTTCGTCCACGTTCCAAAACATATTTTACACAATACCAAAGCAAATATCAAAGCAGAAGGAATAAGCAAAATATCATAAATTTTAAATATTGGTAGAGTTTTTGCTTCTAGAGCACGTCAAAACTAATGCCAAGTCGGATGATAAGATAAACTTAGACCTACTTGCTGCACTCTGAAGTCGGATACCAGTAAATAAATCAATTAAAAATGGTTGAAATAAACTAATTTGAAGTGCTTATGGCACTACTTACTTAAATATAACTTTTTCTCGATATTTTGTTGCTTTTCTGTAATCCAGTAGCAAAAACGGAGGAGCGATGTAAGTCTTTTCACTGTGAGTCCTTTGTTTACACACATCTTTTGCCAACGTGTTGGCACCATCTTTGCTCTGCATGTGTATTACGCACAAAGTAAAAGCGAAACAATGGACCGCTCATTCTAGTTCTCCTATTTCTACGATTTAGACTTTGTATCTTATCGAGAAAAGCTAAGAAAACACTTTTTACTAGTTACTACTGACAAAGAAAAAGATTTTGATAAAAATATTATGGTCGTTCCGGGCACCACAAGCACGACCTTTGGCTTCTCCACTGAGTGAAGGTCGTACACTTAAAGACTCTTGAGATTGCGCGTTTATTCAATCATATCTGAATCATAACCAACTTGCAAATCTAAATCAGCAAACGTTACAGCACTGGACATACAGTGTACTAATCAACACATTTCACATTCAACAGGCAACAACAGTGTACAAACAATACAGCACAGTCAACAATATATACAGAATGACATCATGATGCTGTTGATTTTTTTTTACAGAAATCGTGGGGAAATTACACATTACACTTTCCCCTCCCTTATAATGATACCTAATAATTTTTTTTTAACTATGGGTGTCTATTCTAATGTGCTACAAACTCTCCATAGTGGCTTGGTGGGTTTATGGCTTCGCAAAGATTGGCTGGTCTAGGGGTATCCCTGACCTGGATGTCTTGTGCCTCGTTCTGTTGTTGCTGCTACACCTTTGGCACCTCCCTGATGACTACCCCTGGTGTTTTGGGAGCTGGATGAACTGGCTGGCTCTGGTCTAATGGCAAAGGGCATGACTTAAGCTGGTTATGGTGAGCTACAAGAGACCTCCCAGCATTAAACCGAATATTTTAGGTAACCCCCTTCCTGGAAATAATTTTGCACGACCCTACCCATTTCCTTCGAAACTTCCAAGATTTGGGGTTGTGCAACCAGACTGTCTAACCACTCTCAAAAGGTGACCAGTTTTTATGACCTTTGTCAAATGAACTGCACTGCTGCTATCTCGATTTTTTCTAACTGCTGTCTTTCTAAATAATTAGCTTTCTGAATAGCTATCCGCAGATGCTGACTATATTCTGACTGATTTAAAGGGTTAGAGACTGGAATTCCTAGCTCTACTTCTATAGGCATGCGAGGGGGACGACGAAATAAAAACTCATAGGGAGAGAATCCTGTTGAAGAATGTGCAATTGTGTTGTTTGCAAATACTGCCTGATCTACCCGCTGATCCCAATCATATTGGTTCTCAGACACAAATTTTGCAATAATTTCTTGCAGGGGCCGGTTATGTCTCTCCACTTTTCCATCACCTTGTGGGTTATATGCAGTTGTACGGGATTTCTTGATGCCCACTATCCCATAAATCTCATGCATAAGTGTACAATCAGAATTTCGCCCCTGGTCTGAATGTAGCACTGCAGGTGGCCCAAAGCGTAAGAAGACTCGAGAAACAAGTATTTTAGCAATGATTGATGTCTTTTGGTCTCTGGTGGGGAATGCCTCACACCACTTGGTGACATGGTCCATCATGACTAGTATATGCTGATTGCCCTGTGCAGTTTCTGGCATGGGACCCATGTAATCCAAAGCCCAGAAAAGGAATGGCTCACTAAACTTAATTAGTCTTAGAAGGCTTTGGTAGCATTGGCAGCAATCAAGCAACTCATCAGCTGAGGGTAAGCAAGATTGGAGTCTGAGCATAGACTCTGCTTGATTTTGAGGAATGCAGCCTGATGAGAAGCATTCCACTGAAAGGGTACATCCTTTTTAGTTAGCTCAGTTAAACGGGAAGCTAGAGATGCAAAGTTTGGGATAAATTTCCTGTAATACCCTGTTAGACCCAAAAGGGAACGAAGTTGCTCTAGGTTGGTGGGAGAAGGCAGGTCATGAACAGCTTTGATTTTCGCAGGATCACTTTGCACTCCAGTACTTGACACAAAATGGCATAAGTAAACAACTTTAGCAGCACCAAAAGAGCATTTGGAAGCTTTGACTCTAAGACCATGCTCATTAAATCGTTGCAATACAGACTGTAGCCGGTGGCGGTGTTCATTAATGGACTTTGAGAAAATTATATCATAATCAAAATAGCAGAGACATATATCATGAGTGAGACCATTAAGAGGCTGAATCAAACCTTTGAAATTTGAATGAATAAAGACTAACTGTAAGGTTAGATTCAAGCATTAAAGATCGCAAATCATGAAAGATTGTTTAGTAGTCCATATGGTCTGGCATAAGATCGTGTATGGAAAATTTCTGGGAATTCATTGCCCTGACTCCACCCTTTTTTGGGGCTCATGAGAAGCTACATGATGTATCTTTGCATAGCTGAATGTGAGCCATGTAGCGCAATAGAGCATCACTGTACTCAAAGCTTCTCCCCGTAGCTCCTTTTCCCGCAGAGCATTTACTTGCCAACCCTTGGAATGAGACAATTCTCCTTAGGCCTCTTTCCAGCGCCCAGTGAAACATCTGATAGGGTGTATTTCATGTGCGAATCCAATTCATTGTTTTATGGATGAATCATCAATGTTCTCATTACTTCATGCATATACAACGACGGTTGTTGCCTTGCCAAGCACGCCACCGCATACCGTTCAATGCTTAAGCAAATGGCTTTGTTACATGCCTTCGGAGCCATGAAACTGGAGTTATGCTCAATAAGTCACAAAGCCTTAATATTAATGATCTAAATATCCCACGCACCCATAGGTTCAATTGCCAATGAATGCAGCAAAAGTCTGTCATGGTTTAAGTTGACTTCTTGCTTCTAAAGTTGGGTATTATTTTCTTCTTGAGGTTTTAAATCGTTTTTTCAATTGTTGTACAAGCATTATGTAATCTTCAGCTCTTCAAAAATTACAATGCAATGACCAGGGGTATTACACCCTCACATCATCCCTGTCGCTACGTTCCTATTTGCTGTGGTGTAATGCATTGCTGAGGCAGCATGAAATTTTGCATACTTGCATTTAAACACTGGAAGTAACTCACAGATTGAACTCAAATAGATTTATTAAATGAATTGGTACACCAGGGATTCAGGAATTGCCATAACTTTCAAAATTAATCTATAGAAGATAGTTCCCATACAGAAGTCACATAAAGAAAAGGCACATTTGCGTAATCACTCTAGCATTAATTAAAATGTTGTGAATGGACCAGCCATGATAATATTTTTCATAAATATATTATAAAATTAATTGTCAAGAGCTTCAAATTATTCGATATGCTAATGTGGGGCAAAATGGATCAAATTCAAGAGTTTCTAGCTTTAAATTGTTATTAAATTAAAAGGCTTAAGAAGATCAACATAATGTTCGTGTCGTATATGCACAATGATCACTTAGAACCTGAGAAATGTATTTATTCACTAAGCAGAATTGTTTGCTGCTATTTCAGCATTAAAAATAACCCCTATTGAGTGCATTATATGTATAAATATTTGCATTGTATTTTTAGCCATAAACGCATCTGCAAATTCACAACTTGTGTGGCTGCATGCTTTGGACAAAATGGTTCTCAAAGCCTTCACAATAAAAGGTGCTTTCAATAAGCCTTCTGAGTCCTTATCAAAATGGAGAGAACCAACGTTATTGTCACATTACTAACAGTTCACAGAGTTTTGGCAAAATTTTTCTTATTTGAGCTATGCTTTAGAGCATTCACAACGATAGAAACCCTTTGTTGTTGGTGAACTTTGTCAATAGACTGACCATATTTGAGCTATTAATAAATATGCATATAGTGAAAAGTGGAACATTATGCCCAATTGCCATTTCAGTTAACATCTATCTATTGACGTTATAGTGCTTTTCAGTTTGTCATGGAAATTCATGTTACCTTCTCCATGCCAATGATACCTACTAACTTGCCTTTAAAGAACTAAAAAGGCATCAAATAAGTAATGTGTAACACCAGTGGCAACAGGCTTTCAACGGTTTCCAATAGTTCGTTATGGCTTTTTTGAAATATTCTATAATTTTTCGTCATTAGTTAGTTAGAAATTGCATATAGGTATTTATCCTGACCTTCTATGAAATGTGTTCCTAGCTATTAAAATGTGCAAATCACCAGTTTCATGCACTCTCACCTTCCTCTAATTACATAAGTAAGATGCCCAAAATACAAGTTAGAGATAAAAATCGTCCTGAAGAATGGAGGGTAATTACAGAACTCGGTTCTCCAAGAAGTAATCCGGCAAGTTTTCGTCTTCTGGAATTGCTTGCAGCCTCCACAGCTCTCTGCTACTTTTAAACCCGCTTCTTCCATGCAGTGTTGTATAGTTGTTCACATAAACCTGATCACCTTCTTCATACGAGTGTGCAAAGAAAAATCTTTTATCTAGTGCCACTCTCCTGATATCCTCTTCGAGAGCTTCTACTGCCTTTATAATTCCAACTCGAGACGGTTGTATGACAGTCCAATTATGCTGACTGCTTGTTGGATGTTCACTTTCTGTCCAGCTTTGGAACCATCTCAGTACATTGTGTCCAGTCCATGGGCACTGCATGATCAGTGGATACTCATAAGTGTTCTTCTCACCACCAAAGTACAGCTCTTTGTCGGACTTGTTCTTCAACTTTGTTTCATACGTCAATGTTGTCTCCTTCCATTTATTGATTTCACTGCCTGCCAATGCAAGTACAACACCACGTGCATCAACGAATGTCGTTGATCCATCATCAGTCTTCGATCTCATTGTCTTGCAGTACAAAAGGAATTCCCTACAAATGAAATCACTGTACTTGTGTTCTTTCTGAGAAATCGCCATGTACTTGGGAGGCACAACGAGGTCGAAGTGAATAGGAATTCCTTCATAGCTATTCACATATCCCGGCATGTCTTCATTAGGAGATACTTTGTGAACAGGTCCAAACTTCCACTCTAGAATCCCTTGTTTGGCACGTCCTTTGTAGAAATTGACAATGTCAGCCTCATGATCAAACGTTTTGAAGCCTCTTAGCACTACCAATCCAAATTCCTTAATCAATGACGTAAGACATCTCTCGTCCAATAGAGATGCGTCCGGCTTGATTGATGATGATTGTTCAGAGATGAATTGTATTGTCATCCCACAGCTACCTCGAGCCATTGTCACTTCAAACTGTGGTATAGTCTTGCAGGCACTCAAAGCTTCCTTGTTGAAATGCAGCCTCAGTAAAAACCATGGTTTGTCTTGATACCTGACTATTACTAAGCACGAGTTAGAGACAGTGTTCTCTGTGATGTTCACTTTGTGATCGATGATGAATTCACCAGTGAGTGAATCAAACAGTACCACATGATGCCATGGGGTGCGAAGTATGCCACCATCATTAGCAATGCCTTTGAACAAATTTATGGCGAATTTTCCAGAGCTTGGTAGGTGATGATGAATGCTGAGTCGCACGTAATCTTTTAACATCGTTTGTTGTTTCAAGAAATTGTCCAATGCTACACCTTGAGCCATCATTCCTCTTGTGATTTTCTTGATTAAATTCCTGGTCGACGTTGCCCTTGGAGACCCTGGAAGGTTATGTGACTGATCGGCCTGCATGAATTTTTTCAGTTGCTTGTACTTTTCCAGCATGCACGAATCCTTCTTAATAGCATCGTCAAATGTATCCAACACTTGTCTTCCCCCGTACTCTTCTCGAAGTTTGGTACTGATCTCCTTCTGGTCTATAGAACTGAATTCAGGAAAACTGGATAATGAAATGAGTTCAATAACATCAGTGCCTCCAACATCTGAGATGATTTGCTTAAGCTCATCATGGTAAACATTGTATGAATCTTCTTTCACTCCAATGTACTGATCAAATGTATGATAGTCTGAAAGAATGACCATTCTGATGCCATGAGGATAGATGGCTTCAAGCTTTCTTATTGTAGTGAGGAGAGAACGAATAGCCATGAATTCACTGAAGTCGGGACAATTACCCAATACCTTTTTGTGTATATTTGAGCTCTTGCATGGGAATCCAGGAATGAAAAACGTAAGTGGTTGATTCCTGCTGATCAAGTTTGTAATTGAATCCAGCAGCAAGTCATAATCACATTGTTTGAGATCTTTCCCGAGATTGTGCATCCAATCATCTAAGATGGTATTGAATATGGATGTTGCTAAGTTCTCGCTAAGTTGTCGATTGATTACTTCTGAGTGAAGTTCAGATTTTCTTCGTTTTCTTGCTGGGGAGCTGATACTGTTGAATCTACAATGAAGAAATTCACTTTTGTTGTTACAGTGTTTCTATGGTAAGGTATTTGGCGGGGACGTGCTACGATTTAAGTTACGATTAAGTTTGTGAAATGCATGAGTAAAGCAACAGCTCTTGGCCTGATGTAGTTTTCTTACTTATACCAAATAGAGTTCATTAGCGATGACATCATGAAGACCTATGTTTGGAGTGTTCAAGTTTTGACCATATGGAATGAGAGAGCACCATAAAATAGGCATGTATTTGCAATATTAGGCGAATGTCAGTCTTGTCACCTCACCCTACTAAGTTAAGAACGACTTAAGAACAATTCAGCCTCAAACTTAAGGAAAAATTAATAACAGCCAGCCTGAACCTCAATTTATTGTGTCAAATCAACATTTGATATGATTTTCGTTGTATTATATCAACATTTGGAAAGCATACCATTGCTCTTAGAAGAGGGCATTTATGCTCCCCCTGTTCCCCCAAATAAAGGGCAAGAGGGGCGCTTGCTCTTCATTGTCCCCTTCTTAGGTGTCCCTGTACAGGAAATGTTGCATACAGGGAATGTACTTAGAAATACTCACTGAAGTTCTTTGTGGTCTATATGCTTTGTTATCGTTGCCATCTTTTGTTGAGTTATTTTCTGATTTCTAGAAGGAAGAGAATCTTATGTTCATCACTTAAGACGAGGCTTCTCAACAGCAAAATATATATGCTTCCTCAGTGTTCTAGGGAATAAAGCTAGTATTCTGTTGCATCATAATTTACATATATAAAACAGAGTCTACTTTATGCTCTAGATAAATAGAAGCGTTGGAGAAGAGCTGACGTTATGAGCTAAAGTAGCAAGATTTCAATTAAAAATGGCCTACCGCTAAAAGTGAGCAAAATTTTATTAAAATATTATTTACATTGCATTGTAGACCACAAAACAACTTGAATCCACTTCACATTTAAAAAGAAAATTATAGTTTGTTATAACTGCCCCTTGATGTTAAAAGCAATGTCAGCTGAGAGCTACAGGTTAAACATCCATAAACCGTAGAAGCAAAAGCTGTGATGGATCGGGGGATCGACTAGTTGAGGTTGTAGAGTCTTCTGTGTGGGTTGAACAGAAAGTACAACTAGAAGCATGAAAGTTAGATTTCTCTTATTTCGATTCTCAAGCATTTTGAATGTAAATTTTAGACTTTAGATTTTAGATTCTAAATACAAAATTTTGTTTACATTTTAAGATGGTGTTCGAATGGTGAACTTCTTGAGATACTTGACTCCTTTTAGCATTTTACATCCTCTTTTTTCTAAGTAAGCTTATTTGAGATTTCAAATTCCCTTTACAAAAGCTCAATCCGTGGCTAAAGTTCACATGCTTATTTAAAATCAATTTCTAATCTTCCTGCAACTAGCTTGTATTTCCACACTTTCTTAGTAAAATCAAATTTTTATTTTGACTACATCTTTTATTTGCAGTACATCTCCAGGATACCTAATATACTTCAATATAGATCTGTCCATAGTTAGGTTTAAAGATTAACGCTGTAATATATCCTGAAGAACTTCTGATGTCACCTGTCCTTCAAAATATTTTGCTTCAACATTTGCATGAAAGCCGGATATCAATCTTATGCTACAGACAATTCTGATAAAATATTTCATGAACATTATATCTTTATAATACAGTACAACAATACAGTACAACAATACAGTACAACAATACAGTACAACAATACAGTACAACAATAAAGTACAACAATAAAGTACAACAATAAAGTACAACAATACAGTACAACAATAAAGTACAACAATACAGTACAACAATACAGTACAACAATACAGTACAACAATACAGTGCAACAATACAGTACAACAATACAGTACAACAATACAGTGCAACAATACAGTACAACAATACAGTACAACAATAAAGTACAACAATAAAGTACAACAATACAGTACAACAATACAGTGCAACAATAAAGTACAACAATAAAGTACAACAATACAGTACAACAATACAGTACAACAATAAAGTACAACAATACAGTACAACAATACAGTACAACAATACAGTGCAACAATAAAGTACAACAATAAAGTACAACAATAAAGTACAACAATACAGTACAACAATACAGTACAACAATACAGTACAACAATACAGTACAACAATAAAGTACAACAATACAGTACAACAATAAAGTACAACAATACAGTACAACAATAAAGTACAACAATACAGTACAACAATAAAGTACAACAATACAGTACAACAATACAGTACAACAATACAGTACAGCAATACATTACAACAGGGTTCGTACAAACTCCTTTCAAAATATTTCCAAAACTTTTCCAAGGTAAAATTTCCAAATTTCCAAAGACATAAGACATATTTTCATTTTGCAACCCCATACAAATAGAAAAACAATGCTATATTTCATGATTTGTTTGGTGGGTTATGTTCTATATCATAAATATTAGAATGAACAACCATAAAACATACGGCGCTTAATACGATCCTAAGGCCTCGTTTACACCATAACGGATAGCCAGGGGTGATTTCTAGGGAGGGCTCAGGGGGGCGGAGCCCCCCTTGTTAAAACTTTTGCTTATGTTGGGGGGCTCAGCCCCCTAAAACTCTTGCATTGGCTTGGCTTTTAAGAGTTTATTGGCCTTGCTTCTAAAGTGCTATGATCAACTGTGCACTGGTATATGGTTATTGCGGCATTTCTTATTGTTGACTATACTATATCAATGTTAAACTAAATTATCATGTTTCCATCTTTGGAAATATGGGCGTGGTTGTAGCTGGGCCACACCCAAAATATGGGCGTGGTTGTACTTGGACCCCCTTGTTAAAATTTATAGAAATCACCACTGCGGATAGCCATCGTCACGCCGCGAGATTTCTATTGGATAGGAGGTACCATTTACATCATGCCAAAGCTATCCGATACGAGACACTCAACAAATGAGAGGGAAAAGTCACTTCGGTCTGGAGGTGATATGAAAGTCATGCCATATTATTGTGGCGCGATCCAGTATAGTATAAACGATCGCCCTATCCGACAGAGATCATTCCATGATGCAACGCGAAGATAGAAACTTTTATAGTGTAAATGGGGCCAAATTTCTATCGATTTTGGGATGTTTGGGAACTTTTCCAAGCCAAAATACAAAACATTTCAATAAACATTTTGAGAAACTTTTACGAACCCTAGAATAATTCAGTTGTAATGCACTCGAAGCACGAGGCTGATACAATACGTTATATCCGTTCAACACGAAGTACGTTTTACACGGAGTACGTACTAACAGAAGAAAGCCTGAAAGAGAAAAAAGCCAGGAAAGCCCACAAAGCACGTTATAGCCAAGGAAATTTGATTAGGGCAAAACAACAAAGAGAGTGCGTTAAAACCAAAAGAATGTGATAACCGAGTACCGTATAATTAGATTATAGTATATTAGAACCTGGTTGGTTGCAATACATTTCATTCACCATTCATCAGAGCTACTCATGATACTCATTGTTTCTCATTCTTCTACCTTACACTTAGTTATTACTTTCTCAAAATGCCTGTTAATAGGAGTCAGGATTTTAAAGCTAATTCCTCTTTTTATAAAGCACCAAGACAGTTTCTGTGCTGCATTTTGCTAAAAATGGATGACGCGACGAATTAGCTACCAAGTTCTATTAAGAGAGGTACATTTTTCTTTCTATCACATAATAATTTACATTATCAAATTATAAGCTAACAATCTACTTTAAAACACTACGAACACGATACCAGTGCAAAACATTACAACTGTCCCCGGGCCTTTACGGTACTCCTCTGGTCGAAAGGCTATATTCACAGTTTGTGACGCATAAATCCCTTTTTGGATTTTCCACCAGAAGAGTGAGTACCTTAACGAGAATCTAAATACAACAGTTAAACGAGAATAGAATAATGGAAGAGGAGAATTGCAAGGTTATGTTACCAAGTCTTTCAAAACGTTTGGAAGCGTGGATGTATTCCAGAGTTGCTTTAACAATTTTTGCATTTGATCATTTGATTCAAGAAACATTTCAATCATCATGAATAACAATATTTGAAACTATCCTGCTTATAATATTATTTGAAAATGAAAGGCGCGGAGATTGACACTGTTATGACTAGAGGGTATCTTGGAGTCAATATTGATAGCCCCCTCGATTGGAAGGATCATATTAGAGAGATTGGCTTTTTGAAACATGCTAGACATTTCCTGACAGCTCTCTACGCAGGTATTGTTGAACCGCATTTTCGTTGCTGCTGTGCCGTTTAGGCCTGTTGCGGGAAAACATATCTTAACTGCTTACAAAAGCTGCACAACCGAGCCGCAAGAATTGTGACGAACAGCAGTTATGATACCCCAAGTAAGCCTTTGTTCCATAAGCTTGAATGGAAAACCATTGAAGAACTTGTTAATGAAACCCAAATGATGGTTTTTAAATCTCTAAATGATTTTGGACCGCAATGCATGTATAAAACGTTCACCAAAAATCCACATTTTACTGAGCGCAATCTTTGAAACACTACTACTGATTTAAGAAAATCAACTGTGGGACAGAAAAGCTTCTCAGACAGATGTGCAAAGGTGTGGAATAGCCTCTCAACTGAGTGCAAAGAGGCAAGATAATTACGTGTCTTCAAATATTTTATAAAGTAATATTAAATCTTTAGCTTTTTACTTTGATTTTGCATATATAGGGTTGACTTTTAAAGAGCTATTTTTTTACTTATTTCTTATTTCTATTTTGTACTGTAAATATTATTATATAATATTATAATTTTATATTCTTTTAACGGAGGGGCGCTGGAAAACCAGCTATGCTGAAGGGGGCAACCTTCCCAAATGTGTGACAATGAATGAAATTAAATGAATAAAATAAGATTGAAGGAGACTTACTTTCTTTGTACTCTCCGATGTAGGCTATTGACTTTGTCTTTGATACTTCGATTATTTCTTCTTGCTTTGCCTAAATCTTTACCGTCGCCGAATTACAGTTTCTCTAGCTTCACTGTTGCTGGTTCTGAAAGTTGTAGCTTTGAACTTTCTCTTTATAAGAGACAACCCATCAAAAAATGGCCACTTTTTCTGCGTCAGCGGAAACTGTAGGTTATTCAGTTCCAGCACCGAAGCTATTGTCTCTTCGCTAAGAAAGTTTCACTGTCACACACGCCCCCCAGAGAGTTCGCTTCCTCTTTCTACGATACATTGCATGATGCAGTTGTCGTAGGTGCATAACTGGAGTTTTTCTAAGCTATGTCATATTGTATACGATATTAATCAAAATTACCTAGTACCCAAATCTTCGCTTTTCGCATCCCCCGCTTCCACCAGGTCCCATGTTACATATTCAGTTCTGACATATACTTACGCTTTAGGGGCTGCTCAATACTTACGTCACGCTTAAGTGAGGGTAGGTACTAAACGTTTCTCGTGATTCTCCGTGACGGTAAATTAGGGGGGGGTGGGTGGTAATTGAGTCAAGTCCATGGCGGTACGAAAAACAATTTATTGACAGTTTGCATTATGAAGGAACCCCGACACTGAACGCACAGCCTAAGTTGAAAAGGTTATCGAAAGAAAACATGTCATCTAGTTTCTATTTATCTCTGTCCGATCTTACTTTGTAATGTAGATTGGGCATTTTAGATGGGACATACATGGTTTAGGGCATTTTAGTGCTTTGGTCCTAAATTCATATGTTTATATTTTATGTATTTTTCATCAGACCACTCCAATTTTTTTCCAATGTCGAAAAATGCGCTTTTACTGGGCCCTTGATGTTTAGGAGTGTGATATTCCAGAAATTAAGTATAAAATTAGATCCCTTTTATTAAATGATGTTTATATGGGACCTGTTTGGAAAAGGAACTAACAAATTATATATGCTGTTCATACTGGACAGTTGTTTTAAATATTCTTTCTTGGCACTTAGATGGCAATCATTTATAACTCTGGGTGACGGGGCGGATTAGTGTTTAGAAACTGCTCAATAGTTTTATACCCCCATCTAATTTTGTTAAAAGATGTCATACTCCATTGAGAAATGAGTTCAACATGTCATACTCCATTGAGAAATGAGTTTAAAATGTCATACCACAACATTAAAAATTTGTTCAGACAGTTTCATACCCCCAATTGTCCTTTGAAAAGTTTTCATACCCTCTTCAATTGTAACGTATGTTAACGCGGTCCCCATGTACCCGCAATCATAAATGACTGGCCCCTTACAGCTGTTACTGCAGTTGAAAAACACAGAAGAAATAACTCTTTCCCTTTTTTATTTTTAAAATTCCGCTTTCCATCAGGGCTATTGTGCATTGGGGGAAGGAAGTGTTTTTAAGCGTTACGCAACTCAAAGGGGTCTTGTGACAAAATGTGACAGAGAGTTGTGATGGAGGGGTAGATGGATAAAATAGGCAATTTTAGCGGGAAATAGTTATTGAACAATCCCTAATATAGAAATATCCTTGCACCATTAACCGAGGAAAATCACTGTAACATCATTGCACACCATTTAAGTTGTTGTTTTGAAAATTTTTTGAACATGTTTTGACGGTTTATTAACGTTTAGCTTTTGACAAATTTTGTACAGTTTCTACATGCTCTTTCAGCTGGAGAACATACGCTACCTGTGTAAGCCTAAGTTTTCTTGCAAACAGATGTTATGGATGACTAGGCAACTTGCAGGATGGTACGTTCCTTTTAGCTTCTCTGCATGTTGACGTCATCTCTCCTGAACTTCCTCAGCGCAGCCTTTGTAGTCCAATATTGGGGTGTCGTCAAGGAGACGCTGGGGAAAGTTCTTACTAATTGCGCGAACGGTGAGGATTTTCTCATTCGTGGCAGAAATTACTAAACATGCTTGATATTTTCCTCACACCCACGAATGACTAATTCTTCAGCAAAAATTGACCGCAAACGGTGAAGATTTTACTGAGCAAAGTTTCGTTCGTGGAACTTTGCTCAGCAAAGGCTTTACCGTGTGCACCGGGCTTTCAGCAAAGTTCTGTAGAAACCCAAGTTCCATCTAGAAATTGATAAAGATTGCCAAAATTATATTGAGAAGTACGCCAGTGTATTTCTTTTTCAAGATCCTATGAAGGAATATCAATTTAAGTGACTCTAGAGTAAATATTGGAGTCTTAGAGTGAACTGAACTGATTTGTAAACAGGGACGGACTTAAGAGGTGATTATGGGGGGTGTAGAGCTATCAAGGTGTTAGCCTCCACATCCATCAGATGCCTGGATAATGAAGTAATGGTTTTATACGCTTTCATTTTTCCATCACCTAGAAATTTGCTTTTTTTATAGAAACCACAAGTCTTGACTCTTCAAAGCTATTCCTATCCTTAAAAAGAACAGTTAATATTTGAAAGCATAGTAACCCAATCGCAAGTAAATGTTGTAGAAATTACAGAATGGTAGAAATATTGAGCAGTTACAGAATGTTACTAAAATATTGGAGGAAGGTGCAGTACCGTTTCCCCTTGTAAAACCGTCTTTGTTTGTGAGTACGACAACTGTCATTGAAGACCTTTGTAGAGTAGTGTTTATCGGAAAGGTCATGAAAGGAGGAGTGTCCTGCCCTAAGAAAATTTCATAAGGAGCACCAAAGCAAAATGCACTTTTTTTATAAGAAACTAGTTTATAAGAAACGAATACTAGGCCAGTCAAAAAATTAAGAAACTCTAGTACTTTTTCAGGAAAACTTAAGAAGCTGTGCAATATCAATTTGTCTAAAAAAAGAGTACACTGACTTGTTGCCATTCGTTAAAGTGTACGATTTTTGTCTGGAAACTTGCTATTTTGATCTGTTTGAACATTTTTCGTGATGTTGAGCGGTTATATCCACCCAGAAGTGCTCGACTTTCAAACAATAATGTGAGTTTCGGTCTCCAAAATAAGAAGCTAATTAAGAAACTTTTAGTACTAGAATGCCAAAATGCTGACGTCAAATTAAGGAACTGTTAGTACTATGTGTCGATACAAGTTTCTTATAAAAAAACGTGTAGCGCTTCTTGGTATGTTGAAGGACACTTTGTACGTCTGAATCGAGATTAAAGTGTGGTGCTTTTCTCAATGATGAAAGTACACCCATAGAAGATTATCCCCTAGCACACCACTACTTGGTGGAGCACTGCACCCCCAATGGGCGTGGTGCAACAGGTATGACGTGCTACCAGGGATGTGCTGATGGGGGCGTCACGCCCCCCAAATATTTTCAACATTGCAAGAAAGTTTGTCAAAAGTCAGCCATGCTGAGAACTGGTCACAGTATGAGAATTGGTCAGAGTGCTTTCGGTGACCTTTTTTCAGTAACAGCAGTTGGTCAGATTGTCAAAACTCTCCCCCCTCCCCCCAATGGAAAGTGCTTCGGTACATCTCTGCATGCTGCCAATTGTATGACAGACGTTCGAAGTCGTGTCACTCTTTGAATAGGCAAGTCTTCCACATGTAATGCTTTGTCATTATGAAATAAGCATAGATTAAGTTTAATCTACGTTATGAGTAGAAATAAATTTAAACGTAGTCAATGACCTAAACCACGATTCGAAACTCCATTGTTGACGATAAGATTCAGTTCTTTAAAAGATTTCCTGTCATTGTTACAAGTCAATGACGTTGGGTTCAATTTTATCAATAAAACGAAAGCTACATACCAGTAACTCTAATTTGGCAAGTCACGCTGGTTCTACTGGTTTCGTTCGTTTCTAGAGATTTTCTAGATCAGGAGCCATTAGCCTCCGGCCCGCCCCAGCCCGCCCCAGCCCGCTCCAGCCACCACCTAATCCAGTCCTACTGCTTGGAGAAAAGTGCACCTATTTTTGCAGTAACATGCTGTTTTGACAAAGTCCTGATGCTTGCTTTACATTTCGCAGTCTTTTTAGTCTGCCAACTTCTTTTTCCATAACAACCCCTATACTAACTTGCACTTTGTAAAATAGGACTCTGTCCGAAATCCTGCATTTATCGGAAAAATGCCCAATACTAGTTGTTAAACAGCGGTCGCGGCGACGGGGGGGCCGGGGGGGCCTTGGCCCCCCCACTTTTTGCTAAGATGAAATTTGCGCATCTGTATTTTACTGTTCTTCGTTAGTATGTATTTATAACTTTTTGTTCATAATTTGAGGTATAAAGGGCTGTTTTCGGGGGGTATCAAAAGCTCTTTGGGACGCACAATTTTATCTGTCATCCAAGCATAGTGGGGCAGATTTAAAGTTTTATCGAATTTCTGGCCCCCCCACTCAAATACTCGCGCCGCGACCCCTGTTAAATATCGGGCGAAAGAAAACAGTAATAAAGAAGTAACTTCTTAATTTCCCACTTTGCCAAAAGACTTTTGCAAAGCAAAACAGATGAGTTTTTTGCTCAGTATTCTCTTTGCCTCCTTTGGCGCGTAAAGTCCACTGCCCACGCTATGTACAAGCGACAGTTGGGTTTATGAAAAATGCCGTTCTTTTACTTCCATTATTAGGCGAAGCAACAACATCTCTGTTTTGAAGGTTTTGCAACGTAATGAAGAGTTTTCAGTGCATTCCGTATAATCCACGCCGGATGTATCCGGCGTGAGATTGCTTTCTTCTTGGTGTCGGCGTACAGGCATTTGACAGCAAAAAGAAGAGGCCAGCGGAACTTTTGAAGTCCACAAAATTGAAGAAAGCCAGCTCGAGGGCTCAGTTTTGCTCACTATGTAAATTCCAATAATGAAGACAAGTTATATTCTGTTTTGACAAGGGACGTATTCACACTCTAGAGAGTGTGGCCCTGGAAAATTTTTCTGGGGGCAAGCCCCCAGACCCCCATTTTCATACTTTTTTAGTGTCCTATTATCAAGTAATGCTTAGTTTCATTATAAGAGACTGCAAAAATGCTTCTTGCAACACCACACAACATAATTCGGAAAAGAGCCCCTTATCAAGAATGTCTTCGATGAAATTTTCAGTGAACAGTGCCCATAATTTTTTAGATATCACTGTTTCAATGGTGTTGGTTGTTTTTAGCACGACGTGCAAAGCATACAAAATGAATAAATTAGTCAAAAAATGTCTTAAGTTTTCTTACGCTTTATTATTTCATAAGCTTCGGAAAGGACCCTACATTCATTTACATTGTGTTGTAGCTCAAAGGGACTAATATAGTAATTTATCTGCTGTATTTAGTTGATCAAACTTATACATCATATGACGAGGCTCTACTTAGAATGCAAAAGAGAGCTGTCAGGGCAATTTCCAATCAAAGCTATCTAGAAAATTCTCTTCCTATAAAGCTGGTCGTTATGAATTCTACAGCAGCGGCAATAAGACATTTAATCCAACTACGATTGCAATTCAGCCCCTTAGAGGTCAGTCATTTATAATTCTGGGTTCCGGGGCGAGTTAGAATTGGGGAGGTTATGATAATTTTTCAAAGGAAAATTGGGATTATGAAACTTTCTGGAAAATTTTCGAGTATTGTGGTATGAAGTCTTGTACCTATTCTGAGTGGAGCATGAAAAATGTTTGAAAATAGAAAGGGGACAAACTAATGAATAGTTTCTCAATTCTAACCGGCCCCGGCACCTACAGTTATAAATGATTTGCCCTTAAAAATCTATCGGTTTAGACATAACTTCGATTTTGAGCCCCTTGTATGTTTACGATAAAGAGATGAAATTAATGAGCACTTTTCCTGCGCTACCATTTGTTGCGAATAGGGTTGGGTTCCTCGGAATTCCTAACCGGGAATTCCCGCGATTTCTGAATGTCGGGAAATCCTGAGATAACTATTATTTTCCCGGGAAATCTCGAAACCCCTATTTTGTATTTTCAATTCAAAAGTTTACTCTCAAAGTCATTCGTCTGTAAGGTTTCATTGAAAATAGAAGATACTGGAATGTCAATGTCCATTTTACTGGTGGATTTTTCAATCTTGGGCTAGGCTAGTCTATATACAAATCCTAGATCCGTCCTCCTCTGGAGTACTGCTCTCATATCTGGGATGGTGCTCCTAAATCTTCTCTCCATCTTCTTGACAGAGTCCAGTCTAAAGCTATCCGTCTCATCAACAATCCAAACCTCACTAATTCTCTACAGTCTCTCTCCCATCGTCGTCTTGTTGCAGATCTTTCCATTTTCTACCGCTATTTTCACGGACAGTGATCTCAGGAAATCAAGAATGTTATTCCTGATCCAGTGAGGCATGTTCGAACCACCAGAAGCTCTAACTATTCACACCCTTTCCAAGTTACACTACCTAATCCACTAACTCTATCTCACACATCGTCTTTCATTCCTAGAACTTCTCAACTGTGGAACTCATTGCCACCCACTACTTTCCCAGTATCCTACAATTTGTCATCTTTCAAATCTAACATTAACAAACTCTATCTTATCTCCCTTTCTACTTAAAATTTCCCCTCATTTTCTCAGTTTTTCCTTTGTCGGGGCTTTGTTATAGGCCCTACGGCCTTTCCCCGACATTACTTACTAAACATAAGTCAGATTTCATTGTACTTCGCCAGCAGAAACCATTGTGAAAGTTGTCGATAAACACTAGAAGAACATGGCATTAATTCCTTTTAGAGAAACATGTGTTGCAATACACTTTATTTTATAAGAATAACTAGCTTTTTGCTGAGCCTCACTATTCCTAACTTTTTCTGATTTTGAAGCTAAAAATATTCTTATATTGTTCTTAGATGTCAAAGGTGTAACTTGGTCTGAAAATGAAAGAAATATATTCACATCTTTGTTGATGTCTCACTTCATCATGAAGCAAATCAAAAGAGGAGGAGAGTAATAAATATTATATTGATGTCCAAACGTTGATCTGAATGCACCATTATAGCTCGAGTATACAAAAATTCTGAGTCTTGATTAAGCTTAAGCCTTACATTATTCTCAAATTATTCTTCACTTTAAGCGATTATGAGTCCTAATATTCTTATGAAATAAAACGGTGTGCGTCAAAGATGTATCACAAATATACAAAACGAAGCATAGTTTGAATCCAACTTTTATGTGTGATGTTTTTACTGAGAGAAATAATAATTAGAGCTTGAGAAATAAAAATCAGTTGCAACTGCCAGTGGCAAAAACAACAATATACGGAACACAAAATATTGAATATAGAGATTGCTTTTGTGGTCCACATTACCTACAGAAATTAAAGATTCCAACAATCTACCTGAATTCAAGCGGAAATAGCAAAAATGGGATCGATTTATGTAAAGTTTTGTCAATAATTTAGGGTTTTCCGGTAATTTTACTATTAATCTTTCGAGAATTGTAAATAGATTAGTTTTATTAGCATTAAAGTTTTTAGCTATAACTCTACGTTGCTAACTGTAGACGAACAAATTGTTTATGATAATTCTGTGCAAAGCGAGAGAAGCTTCAGTTCAACTGGCCTTTTTGCCACCAAGATTCGTAGAAGACTTGGAGATTCTGTTTAGATAAGCTCCTATCTTTAAAACAATTATTTAAAGGCCAAGAATTAAGCCAAAAAGCTAATTCAATGGTGAAACATGTGACAATTTCTATTGCTCTGTTTTCTCGGAAATTCACGGGAATTCCCGAAAAAAATTCTGATCTCCTGAATCCCGAGAATGATAAAAATGTCGGTAATTTGCCAACCCTAGTTCCAAACAATTCAAAATAAGCTCTTTGGTCAACTTTCTTAAGTCCCTGTATTTAAAATTTCAGATCTTGATGCAAAGCAGCGGTGGCCTGGCTATTTCTCATTGGGGGAGCAATCACTTGAATGCACCCCCTTCACATGTCGTGCCCTGCGTATTTATCGCAGGGGTGGCCAACACCTTGCTAGCGCCCTTCTCATGAAGAGTTAGCATGTGTAATTGGTAATTCCTTGACAGTCACTATGGTACTATGGTTGAATCAACATCATTTACAACTGAATGTCATGAAACAGTGCAAAATTGAAGCACCCAAATAATTTAGCTGCGAGTAAGCTCGTAACTCCCTCAAAGCGCACACAAGATGTTGTAGATTGCATAAGCTATCAACTGAGAGCATCATTCGTGCAAAAAGAGGCTTTAAACAGGCAAACGGAGCGAACGAAAAGTTTTTTGAGGTGGCACCCTTTAGAACGTAGGAAAACGCCCTTACGGAAGGTAGCACAAACATAATGTACATCATTGATCTCTAGTCTGAGAAGTAATGAAAATCTTTTTGAATTGGGTGGTTCAGTACATTAGAACTTATCCTCTATCCATCCATGTCTGTTTCAATTTAACCTGATGCATTTTCGTCATTATGATATTCGCCACAAGGCCTCTTTTAAATTCAACTACAGCGTCATTGCAAGATTCTGTAGAGATGTGCTTGTGCATTCATAGAGGTTTCACCAAGAGATCTTCTTCTATGGGCACTTCACTTGGTTGATTTGCTGGGCATTGCAGCGAAAATTGTAGTGAACTTTACATGTGATGTTGAAATGTAGTTTAATACCGCCTTTTTACTATGCGGTTTGAATACGTTGGTCAATTCTAGGAGTTACAAAAATTTTTTTTTAAATCTCAAGTTTAAACCTTAAATTTAAGTTTTTAAGGCTTTTCAATCACAATGCCAGCTTCTACCGACAATCCAAATGATTATTGACAAGGCAATTGATTACCGTGAAGCGTTCTGGAAAAACACATCAGGGCAGTAGTTAGAGTACCATACCATGCTCTACACTGTTCTTTTTACTGATTTTTCAATTGCTTTCAACCCAATCTATTTCACTTCATTTCATTCAAAAGCACTTATAAAGGTTTGCAAGGCTGATTTGACAAAAGGATATCCAGCCTGACTTGTAACAAGAATAATACGCTGTAGAAATGAATACAAAGTAAGTATGCAAAAATAATTTACATAACTTACAGAATAAAAGAGATCAATTACACAAATAAAAATTTTCCCTAACTAGAGGTAATCGTTGAAGGTTTTCATGGAGGCTATCGGTTTTCCTTGCATTTCTAGACCGTTTGGTAATTTTACATCTCTATATGAAAAGCTGTTTGGTCATTGATCGTTTTTTAGAATGGTATCTTAAAATCAGTGCTTTGTGAGCGCAAAACCCGCTCTCTAGTTTCAGAAAACTTTAAGAGCAGTTTTCTCAAATCGTCTGGCACAAGTAAATTCAAGGATTTATATGACAACGTGGCTGTCTCATTTCTTATAAGATCATTGACAGTAGACCAACCATGATACTGACTTACTAGATCAGCTGATATATAGTACCGACTGCTAGTTGCAATTCTAGCTGTTCTATTTTGTATTTTCTGCAAGGTGCTAATTTTTGATTCACTAGAGCAGCCCCAGACCGAACATTTAAAGAAAGTTTATCTGCATGCAATTAATCCTGCAGCTTCATTGGATCTAAGTTTATGTCATTTGCAGATCATCAATGTTTTCAGAAGAGAGGGAAATAGCCGTATCATCACCATACGTGCTACAATTTGATTTCTGCAAGGAAAATGGAAGATCATTAATATAGACCAGGAACAGAAGTGGGGCATGGCAAGAGTCTTGAGGAACTCTACAGGTTGTTTCCTTCAACTGTGAAGTATGACTGCGTGAGCAGCTGTTTTGAAAGCCTTCTTTATGTCAATAAAAATTAGACGAGTGTATTTTCCTTTCTTTATATTCAGGTACCAATCATTGGTGCTACCCAAAAGAGCTGTAGTAACCGAATGCAACAGTCGAATACCAGACTGATGCTCATACCATAATTTATTAGCATTCAGATATACATAAAACTGAGTGAATATTAATTTTTCAAAAAGCCTAGATACGAAAGGAAGAATTGATATAGGCCTATAGTTGGACCTGTCATCATTTGCAACAATATAAAAGATAATGCAATACACGCTATTTTCCAGTCCTCCGGAAATTTTCTTGCAAACAATGATTTATTGAAAAGATCACATAAAGACTCGCTGACAAACAGCATTGCAATCTGTAAGTAAAAGCTCGCGATTCCTTCAAGTCCTGATCCATGCAAAGTTTTCATCTTGTTCAAGGTTGAAGGCGATTCTTGATTGCAGAGATAGACAAACTTACCGGAGAAACTTGGAAATGCATACTGAACATAGGCTACGTTTACACGGGACCGGCCGAATATTTGTAATCCCCATGGACATCGTAGTAGTCCTCATCCACGAAATAAAAACTTTCATAGCCTTTCGCAGACCTCTGATTCAAAAGTTTGACAAGAATTATCAAAAGGTGGATCGTCATCCAGTGTTCCGTTGTCTATCTTTGGCCTGTAGACGGCTGAACTGGATGTTGGGGAGGGGGAGTGGAACAGATGCCGAAGTCGAGATAAGACCGGGAAGGATTAATATGTTGCATATCTGATCCAATAGATAAAAAGTATGTGCCAAAATAGTCTTTTTGATAGGCATGATGTTGAAACGTGGGAGTATGGAGGCTTGCTCCCAGGAATCTTTTGAAGCAACCCCCGCTAGAATGTTGGAAAATGTTCTTTTGCAATATAGAATATGATTTTTTTTCATCATCAATCTTAATGGAAAAAAGGAGCAACAAATCCCTCAACCTAGTTCAGCTGATCTTTCCATTTTTGCTGTTGCATGCATATACCGCAATGCTAGAAGCAAAATAATCTCATGCTAGTAGGTCGAGAAAAAGACATAGCTTGCCTTAGATATCTGGAATTCGCTGCATAAATCAACTTAGAAGGAAAAACTGCCCTTTCCTCTGTAAGGGTCGTCATCTACATAGTATCTTGGCAGTGGACCAGCGAACCAAGAATCGAAGCATTAGCCTTTTACTCTCTAAGTTACAAAAGAGAAACTCCTACAAAATTTGTGTCAAAACTGAAAAAAGTTTAAAGTTTGTCTTAAAAACAAAATCAGGATTTCAGCACTAGACATATCTGTGTTGTGATGCTCCTAGACTCTAGATTTGTTAAAATGCTGGAAAAGTGGAAAGCTCTTGCAGTAAAAAGAAACCCAAAGTTGCTGATGTAAGCATACAAACAAATTCGGAACATACAGCAATAGTATTACAAGAACATGGAAACTATTGGAAAGTTTTCCTTACAAAGTGAGCATAGCTACTTCCCGTATAAGAAATCGTCGATTGTGATAAAATTGCCCAAGTAAAATGGTGGTAAGGACGAGAGAGATTTAGCGAGCGAGCAAGAGAGATGTGATGATGAAAATATTGGAAAGAGTACTCACTTTTGATTTAAAATTTAACTTTTCAATAATATCATCGTCACAATCCAGTAAACTTAGCTAAGAAAGTCACCAGAGCTCTACTGCAGCAATTTGAGATTTTGTAAAGCGATCGTTTGTACTTGCTGCCTAAATCCTCAACTCCAAAAATCCATTCATGAGAGAGAAAGCAAGTGTTTCGAGAGATCTCGTAAATGATACTATTGCATTCTCCTCTCTGAAATCTGAAGGATGAGATGTCTTCAACATGAAATTCAGATATATGTCTTCACTTAGCATTCATTTTTGTTTACGTATCCCCAATTATTACAACACATCAAATTACTCAGCAGATTTGTCATTTTTAGTGGCCTGCCCAACACACAAAATGTGGACCAAAAGTCTCATATTCACAACCAGGAGCGCTCCACTTTATGACCCCCACCTTGTTCTAAAAAATGATACTGCTGTAGCATGCGAGAGGATGGACATTCGAAGGGTCCTTTAGTTAAGCTCTGCTCTTGTTCTTTGTCAGGTCATTTGGTATGCTACGCCAGGGGACAATTCAGTGTGTTTGTTATGTTCTTTTGTGACATCTCTTATGTTGCCCAGCCACATTTGGGAGCTACACGTATTTTTAACAAGAAACCTAGCTCAAGGCCTAGCACTAAAAGCTTCTTAAGCTTTTGCCACATGTTAGTTTTAAAAGTTTCTTGGAATTTAGCAAACTAAATTCATGTGAAAGCTTACGCAGAACGTGAATGTAGCAAACTATGTCCTATAACGAGTAAAATGCGTCAGTACGAGTTAAATTGTAAAGAAATGTCATATTCAGATTGCACTGGTACAGCTTTACGTTGAACCAGGTAAGGGTTTCAATGTGCCAGTTGTCTAAAGTTTCTTAGCTCTTTCCTTGTAGCTCTAAAATTTTCGTAAATTTTTGGCTGTCTAGTAATAGGTTGCATATAAAGTGGTTTCTTATAAAGATATGAGCGTGTACTTCCAGCAGCCCCTATGTAGTTAGTGCTCGAGGCCTTTTATATCGGCAATTTAGATCAGAAATTTTAGAAGTGGATTTCCTACTCGGCAGCCCGAGACATAGTGCCAGAGGATTAGCCTTTCTTGATTTTAAAATTTTGAAACGCAGTACTTCAAAGAGAACTAACACAATAACTGTAACTCCTCCATTCAAAATTCGAAAGGAGAATGTCTCCCTTCCCAAGGTCAAACCACAGAAAGAGACAATGTGTCTGAGAGCAATCTATCATTCAGTAGATGTTGCTATTGGACCAGACAAAATAAGATTGGTTAATAATTTTATCATATAATTGCAATGGCAACACTATGAGATTCCTAGGTATGTATAATATACTCTTTCTACAGACATTTCAAATAAGCCTATATAAATATACAGCAGTTAAGATTTCATTCAAAGAATCTACTTTAACGATAATTGACATTATAGAAAATATTTACTTTACTCTATTAAACACTTGGTGTCAATGGCCAGCCACGACTCACTAATCTATAATGATACAATATACCTAAAATAGAAGGGATATGTCTGTTGCTATTCCCAATAAAATCTAGCTATTGGTATTAAAATGCTCTTTGACTTGTCGTAGGGATGCATTTTAAATATAATTATATAATTACAGTACAACATACTTAAAGTATTCTAAAGTATATTTACAGTAGAATGACTATATCTGTCTCCTAAACCCAATAAAATCTAGCTATTGATGATATTATTAAGCTCTTCAGCTTGTCATAGGAATGGACTTTAAGCTATGCATGCAAATAATATCTAGTAGAGCACTGTTCAAGAACTGTATATGTTTCATAAAATTACTTTCTAATGCAATGGATAGAAATTTCTTCAACCTTTCACTGCCATTCAGAATATTCATGAATACAGCTGGTAAGAAAGTGTGTAGATGCATATTCCTTAGCCGGGGAAAGTCACTTAGAAAAGCTCTTGCGCTTCAGTGGATATTGATATAAGTATCTAGACGATCTAAACAACATGTTGGAAAATCTCAACTCCCTGAAATATTCAAAAATCTTCCAAATTCTTAAAGCAGCTAGAAGGCTGTAAAGACCTATAAAAACCTCTAAGTTCTTCTAATTAAACTAAAGCATGAAGGATGTAGTTCTCTCTAAAGATATAAAATCATTACTGAATTCGGTTGTTTGATAAGTATTCTGGCAAATTGTCGCTTTCTGGAATTGCCTGCAACCTCCACAACTCTCTGCTATTTGCAAATCCATTTCTTCCATGCAGCGTAGTATAATTGTTCACATAAACCTGATCACCTTCTTCATACGAGTGTGCAAAGAAGAACTTCTCATCTAGTGCCACACTTTTAATATCTTCTTCGAGAGCTTCTACTGACTTAGTGGTTCCATTTCGAGACGGTTGTATGACAGTCCAATTATGCTGATTGCTTGTTGGATGTTCTCTCTCTGTCCAGGTCTGCAACCATCTCAACACATTGTGTCCAGTCCATGGACACTGCATGATCAGTGGATACTCATAAGTGTTCTTCTCACCACCAAAGTACAGCTCTTTGTCGGACTTGTTCTTCAACTTTGTTTCATATGTCAATGTTGTCTCCTTCCATGTATTGATTTCACTGCCTGCCAATGCAAGTACAACACCACGTGCATCAACGAATGTCGTTGATCCATCATCAGTCTTCGATCTCATTGTCTTGCAGTACAAAAGGAATTCCCTACAAATGAAGTCGCTGTACTTGTGTTCTTTCTGAGAAATCGCCATGTACCTAGGTGGTATCATAAGGTCAAAGTGAATAGGAATTCCTTCATAGCTATTCACATATCCCGGCATGTTCTCATTCGGAGATATTTTGTGGACAGGACCAAATTTCCACTCGAGAATACCATGTGTTGCACGGCTTCTGTAGAAATTGGTGATTTCTTCCTCATCATCAAACTTCTTGAATCCTCGTAATACCACCAATCCAAACTCCTTAATCAACGACGTAAGACATCTCTCGTCCAATAAAGAAGACTGTGGCATTGTTGATGCTGATTGGTAGCTGATGCATTTTATTATCATCCCACAACTACCTCGAGCCATTATCACTTCAAACTGTGGCATGTTCGTGTAGGAACTCAAGACTTGTTTGTTGAAATGGAGCCTCAGCAGAAACCATGGTTTGTCTTGGTACTTGACTGTTATTAAGCATGAATTGGGGACAGTGTTCTTTGTGATATTCGCCTTTTGATCGATGACAAATTCACCAGTAAGCGAATCAAACAACACTACATGATGCCACGGGGTGCGAAGTATGCCACCGTCATTTGCAACGCCCTTGAATAAATTTATAGCGAATTTTCCTGTGCTTGGTAGGTGATTATGAATGCTGAGTCGAACATAATCTTTTAACATCATTTGCTGTGCTAAGAAATTGTCCAGTGCTACACCTTGAGCCATCATTCTTCGTGTGATTGTTTTGATGAATCTCTTAGTTGCCTTTGAATTTGGTGACCCAGGTAGATTGTGTGACTGATCTCCCTCTAGAAATTTCCGCAGTTGCTTGTACCTATCCAGCATGCTCGAGTTCTTCTTAAGAGTGTCATCAAATGCATCCAAAACTTGTCTTCCTCCGTACTCATCTCCGTGCTTTGTACTGATATCTTTTCCATCTGTGGAACTGAATTCAGGAAAGCTGGATAATGAAATGAGTTCAATGACATCAGCACCTCCAACATCTGAGATTATTTGCTTAAGTTCATGATGGTAAACGTTGTATGAGTCTTCTTCTACACCAATGCATTGATCAAAGGTATGATAATCTGAAAGAATGACAATCTTGACACCATGAGGATAGATGGCTTCGAGCTTTCTTATCGTAGTGAGGAGAGAACGAACAGCGATGAATTCACTGAAGTCGGGACGGTAGCCAAGAACCTTGGCTTCTGCATTTGGACTTTTGCATGGGAAGCCAGGAATGAAAAACTTTAATGGCAATCGCTGGTTGATCAAGTTGGTGATAGAGCCTAGTAGCAACCCATAATCCTTTGCTGTGAGGTCTTTTCCAAAGCTGTGCATCCAATCTTCTAAGATTGTATTGAATACCGATGCTGCTATGTGCTCGCTTTGGTGTTGAATGACATTTTCTGATTGAAATTCAGATTTTCTTCGTTTTCTTGCTGGTGAGTTCATGACGTTGAATCTAAGGTAGGAGAATTCTGTTATGTTTTCCTTCTTATGCCATAATAGTAGATAGGTACGCTTAGAAGGTGGGGGTGGGTGTAAGAAGAGGGGAATTTAGTGTTTGTTCAATTTGTTCTCAGGGGGTCAATGTTCAATGGACAGTATGGGGGCCCAAAAATTTCAAAATGATTGCAATTAGTTGCTAACATTATACAAGTACAAGGTAAATAGTTTGCTTTGACTTCCTTAGTGATTAATATTGAGCTGCGTTAGCAAAGTCGATGTTTGTCATTAACTCATCAGTTTTAAAACTTTGAAGTCTACAGGTGGGTAAAGTGGAGGGTTGGACTTTCTTAAAAAACTGCTTAGGTGGGAGGGGGTGTTTATTATTTGGAAATGGGTGGTGAAATTTGCAAAAATCTGCAACCAGGTTCCCCTCTGATATTCGGTACCAAAGAGTAGACCTTATTCTTCAATTTGTAAGTTCTATGGTAGAAGCAACAGCTCTAAGGTTTCTCAAGATCCAAACTGCATTGAAATAAAGTGTTATATATTCCATTGAAAACTTTCTATATTCTGCATAACAGATCTTTTTGTATGCATTCCATTGAAGAGTTTCGATATTCTCTATAAACGATCTTTTTCACCTCTTTGGTGTATTCTGTTGTGGAAGCACTGAAAATCTATTTACTTGTTGACTAAAATGTTGATTGACATTCACTTTATTTCATCATGATTGAAGTGTTGAACGAAATGATGCAATGTTATATATGAGCTAGCTACAATTACTTACTGTGGGTCACTGACTGCTCTACATTCTGTTGTTGTTGTTGTTGTTGCCATATTCTTAATGGGTGTCGTTGTCCTATTAAGAAACAAAGTTTATGGTTAGCAGCTATATTCGATATTTCACCCTACACGATTAATCATGACATGGCGGGTGGATTTCATTTAATTGGTCACACTTTTGACTAATATCTGCGAATTTCTAATCGACATCAGTAGGGGCTGTTCAAACAAGTTTCAAGGGGAAAGGGACTGAATTTGCTGGGTATTTGCATTCGACAAATGCTAAGGAATATTTGTCAATTTATTATGTTTTTCATAAGAAAAAGTTGTAGAAGAAAACTGAGGCTCAAGCAAAAAAGTCATTCTCTTATTAAAAGGTTGTGTAGTTATCCTTTGGTGTACTACTTTTGCCGAGAATTTTCCGACTCGATGGCACCTGGGGGTACTTTGGCCCCTTACTTCCTTAATATCCCCTACTTCTTTACATTATTGCACAACCATGTGCTTGCAACGTCCAATGAGTGACAAATGCTATCTTTTATTGCACAGCAACTTGCCTAAAGCTGCTCCTCCTCTTAAACAATCCTTTGACTCTTGAATACATTCTGCTTCAAATGCCTCTAATTTCTAATTTACACTTGCTATAGCTCATATAGTATCGATAGACCTCCCTATATCAGTGTCATTGTAGGCCCTCAAGATTTAAAGGAATGCCTAGGCCGTATGTATCTCAAATAGGCCTTTATCTTACCAAGTACACTAGCTCTGATTTTTGATAGAGCAATGTGACTGATTATACAACTGACATTACACGTGCTTGATGCAACTAATGCCTTCATAACGAGGTAGAAAATGTGACGATTGTTTTATACAATTATGGTGGTCATAATTAGTGAACAATTATGTAACTAGATAACTTTAATTTGCACCTAGAGGCATTCTCTTTGCTTCTTCCAAATTGTTCTTTAGAGTTAAAAATGTGCGCCTATGCGTTTACCCCTTTGGGTCTCAATAGCTATGGGCTGGAGAGCTTTTCAATAGTTATTCAATGGTAATGTATCTAGGCTGGTCGGATAGTATGAAATGCAAAGTAGGACAGAAATTAAGAGGATGATGATCCAGTTTACACAATACGACAAATCAATGAAGGAAGGTCTTAATAATGCTTGGAGATTCGAGAGAAATCAAGACTATTGATTATTCGGTGCACTTAGCATATGTACAATCCAATTAAATGCTAACTGTTATAAAATTGACTCCCTATGCGTTTGATAATAGTGGATAAGCAAGCAATTAGTAAGTGGCTATATTAATGTTTGAAAAAAATTTCATGCTAACATAATACTCTAGTTGTAATCACAGCGCAAGATGTTGAATATTTACCTTCTTTATTCCGTTCTTTTGCGCTTCTCGTACTTTTCTTGGCTTCTTTAAAATTGTTCGTCTTCTGAGAAGCTTTTCTTGTCAAACTTCAACTTCTTTTGTTGCTGCTCTTTCTTAAGGCTCAAGCCTTCTCTGACAGTTTCAGCTCACAGCCTCCCTTATATACAAGGCCGATGACCAAATTAGAAAGCCTATCTCTGCGTCAATAGAATGCGTAGGGTAATTGCTGTTTATTTCCAGAACTCCTTCGCATACTATTTATGGCATAGTCTGCGCACTTTTGAGCCTGCGTGACGCTGCCAAAACGGAACATTTAGTTTACTGCGCATACTCTAAGCATTGCATTGCACGTCATTTGCCTCAATTGCTATTGAATCCTAATAATGGCTAAATTTGTTCATTCAATTATCTGAATGAGCAGAGCATTGTTTACAATAAGTCATACATGCTTGGAATGTTGACTGTATAACGTTTCCAAGGAAACAAGTAGGCGCTATTGCTGTTCAGCTTGAACCAGTATTCAGTTTTTCGTTCAACCTAAATGAGCAAGTGATCAATGAAAGCACAAAGAAAGTTCTGTAGACAACTTTGATCTTTATCATTCATTCTCTTTGTTTCATGAATGGCGCTATCGGAGTGCTCGGGGAGCTGTAACTCCCAAAAGTTAATTAACTCCCCGCGAAAAACTAAGTTCTTAACAACTTATATGCCCTACCGGTATATTCATGATCTTTTCTTACATTTTCATGCCAATTTTAAGAGTATGATCACTAGTGTAACGTAGCTGAGGGTACCTTTGCTCAAAAACAAAAGCCCCCTACCAAAAGGGGCCCCCAACGAAATCCTTTTTAACATAAGGTTGTTGGCCATGCTGTGCTTAAAGGTTCCATTACAAGGGTCCCATCGTACGTAATCCTTAAAGACCCCGAGTGTCTCCGTTATACTACTGGGTGTGATTCGCTAAAACTTTCTCGCTTTGTTCACTGTTAGCACTTTGGCAGTGCTTGCCTCCAGCACTATAATAATAAAGAAATAATAATAATCATAGCAATTATTATTATTATTAAAGATTTATTCATAGTTGGCGCTACGTGGCTCTATATACATTAAATTAAATGCAGCTAATTCAAGGCAACTTCTGAAAGTAAATGCAGAGTAAATACTATTAAATGCAAGAAATAAGATCTACAATTAAATGGTTGTACACATCAAAAGATAGTATCAAGAAGCAATGTATATGTGATTTAGTTATCTAACTCCTCAAGAAAATCTCATTACAAGAAATCCAATTGTGGTATAAATAATCTAGAAAATCTGCATGTGCAGTCAGCGTCTTTCCCTTTTATGATTTTTAAAACCTCATTAATAGATTGGGTATTCCCAATATGCAGAGCTAGTGTTACCCAATGACGTCACGTCTTTCCTGGCAACACCTGTGCCTGCTTATCTGGGATACTGCATAATGTTTTATATGAGCATAGTTAAAAAGAATATGACAACTTAAAACCGATGAAATGTAAAGAATGATTTAAGAACATTTAGATTAACTTTTTCTAGATTGAACTCTTTGTATATGTATTAAATTCATTTTTCTTCTCTATTACTTTTCCATTTCTAATGATGGCGTAGTACATTAAGAAAGATTTGAATTTCCGACTTAAGTATTGGGCACAATTACACATTTCAAGAACAATTTAATGCATAATTATAAGCTCAAATTAAGTCAGTCTTAAGTATTTTAGGACCCAGCGAAAAATAGAGCAATTTTATAAAAAAGTGTGTAAGAGAGCTTATTTAGTAGCTCAGATGATGCACCCCTTTGGAATTGCCGAGTGATTTGCTCATCTCAATATTATGTTACATTCAGTGTCAATGTTTGCATTTAATCGCCTCTCTCATCAGCGCATTAAGCTTTTACTCAAGTATACCTGATAGTTTTGAGAAGGAATTCTATTTTGTGGGTGGTTGTGTAACCATATGTAGGGAGAAAGAGGAACACATGCGTTACTAAGGAACTAAGGAAGTATTCAACTGTGTCTGCCTTTAGTCACTATTGCATCAATATAAGTAAATACGTTCCCTTATTTCTTCTTTGTTACGTTTGATGTTAAAAAAACAACATTTGTTTCTAATGTTTGCTTAAACTTGCGTAAGCTTTTCCTCTACGTAATGGGCTGAAGGTAGCTTGTGGGTGTAAGAATACCTTGCCCCCGATCAGCCAAGTCGTGCGTGAATATAATGTTCGGAAGTAAAGAGGATTTTGTCTTTCAATAAAAGATGACTGACTGTTGTCAAGGGAAGGCTTTCACATAAACACGATTTGCTTTGAAAGTGCTATTTGCTGGGGTGGACTGTTATTTGCCACCATGCGAAGATTGAATGTACTTCAACGTCATAGATAGCTGTGTGCACTGACTCTGTATTCGCAATGAATATATAACCTTGACTAACGGTTAAACCCGGCCCTTTACGAAAATGCTGTAAGGAAATTTTCAAGTAAAGATATGTTTTGAGAGCATCACATGAGAAAATCACATGTACGTTACACAGCGGAGATTAAAGCATTGGGACTTGACAGGGGGTCCATAGAGACAAGCCCTCGGCGGCAATTTTCAATGGGTGCCAAATCAAGTAAGAGGGTTCTCAGTATGTGGAAAGCAATGTTGTTCCATATTTGACATTACTTATTGTAGGAACCTGATAATCTGAACTTTGAGCTATAACTTCCTTGGAAGAAAATAGTAGTTGGAGTACAGTGTAAATGCTCTCTCTATTTGTCACTCGATATCTCATCATTTATCTTAAGGACAGTAGTTATTCAGCGCTTTTAACAACAATTTCGTAACATAAACCGTATTTCCTATCAGTATTGCAAAGAAGGGCAATGCATTCGAGTACATTTATAAACTATATAAAGTATTTGTTGTTCGTTACATTCTTTCTGGAGCTAGCTAGTAAAATCATAGTAAGAAGACTTTGATATGAAGTTCTGGAGTTTAGAAGCAGTTTAGGAATTTTCACCAAGTTCTAATGTGCATTTCATATTTTCACCATGGTTGATTAATGTTTCCGATTAAGCAAAGTTGTCTAGACACATTGACTAAGAGTATCGATCTTCTGAGTAATAAGCCATGACCACATTCGAATTGTTGGCTAGTACAATAACACGAATTTTGACCACATCCATGTATAATAAATGATGAACTACTCAATAAATTTCGAACAGAATAAACGTTTACCTTCACAAAAAATAATCTTTCTGTGTTCGGCATGGATGTTTCTTAAGATTTCGCGATATCCCTCCCTCAGATATTTTGTAAATGTTTCATAATTTATTGAAATTTCCAATAGGAAGAACATCCAATTTAGGCAACTTTGACACAAATTAAATGAATTTTCAGGTACTGCGAGGAATCCAATGGATATCGTTTTTCCTATTTTCCTTCTAGCAGGGGCATCACTTCAATGGATTTTACGGGTGTCAGAGGTTTGCCTTGCCAAAATTTATGTTCTGTGATATTTTTTAGTAATAGTGGTTAATCAAATGGTCCTGAGTCCAGTGAGTTGTCCTGCAAAAGTACATCGCACTGCTGTGTTTGTCCTGCGATTTGGTGAATGTTAAAGGTTGGGGAAGGGGGTGACTCAACCCCATAAGTTTACTTCCTGCTTTCTAATTTGATTAAAGTTTTCTTTTAAAAATAGTTGTCCAAGTTAGCATTTGAAGCTCAGCTTGTCTTCGTTTCTAGAATGCGTCTTAACTTTTACCTAATCTCAGACTCATGCTTCTTACAGACATTGTTTCTATAGAAAAAATGCGTTGCCTAATAGTAAAGGTAAAAAGTTGGATAACAATACTCTTGAAACAATTTGCACTCTGCAATCTCTAGTTGCTTCACCAGTAGCAGGAGTATCACTTTGAATATAGAGACAAAAGAGCTAAAAATTTTTCCGATACACTGAAAGTTGCTCAGATGCCGAAACGTTGCCGGGCAGTCATCGTCAAAAAGCTCTTTAAAAGAAATAGCACTTGTTGTCCTACTTTCTCT
>WIPJ01003341.1:3249-16927 GCA_018155075.1 Cassiopea andromeda | reverse complement strand
GGGGCACTGGGGACAAGAGTACCCCTTTTCATCTTGTATTTTTGCACTTTCTTCCTTGCCACTGTGCCCCTTAATGCATGTGTCCCATTCTTTGCGCATGATGTGCCCCTACGTTATGACCGCTTCATAATTATTTGTCATAGGGAAAGCCTGCTGTGCTAAGGGATCTGGCAACTATGATGTAAACAGGGGCGGATCTAGAAAACTTCATGACGGTCGCACATAGGGCATGGCTCGTTAGTAGCCGTGGTCAAACCAAGGAATTCTGCGACTGTTGGCTGTGGGGCTGGTGAAGATAGTCGAAATAAATTATACATTTTGAGGACGTAAATATTACACCATAATACATATTAAAATTAAGCCATGCCAAAGAAGTACTCATATAATTATACTTTCTAATTGTAATTATAACCCTAACCCTAACAAATGTTCTAACCCACTACAATACTCAGAGTTATAAATGATTTGCTACTAATACTTCATGCTTCAGTATAAGCAGGGGCGGATCCAAGGAGGACTGCTGGGGTTCATGACCCCCTCCCAAATGACAATATTTCCTATAACAAACAATAGTGTTAAGAAACTTCATACATAAAAAAACAATAATATGAATCAGATGGGCCCCCAAAGTCCAGCACTAGACCCTCCCCTGATTTATAAGACATATAACCAGTTACCAAAAGTATTTCATGGCGTATTTCACAAATTCCATGTAACTGAAATGACAACACAGAAATGTGCTTCGAGCATGGGGAATTACCATTCTCAGGATCATTCCGTAGCAATATGAAATATGATCCTGAAAGTTACCTGCTCTCTGCAAATGATTTCAGATTGGTTTCAGGCACGTTTTATAAAGAGCAAGACAACATAATTTAATATTGAAAATGATATGTTGAAATGTACGTTGCAGCTACGACTCTTTTATCACTCATAACGCGAAGGCATGCATCATTCTTTGGAATGTCTCTACTAGCAAATAAGTTTTCAGCAGTGGCGGCTTGTGGTATTTTTCGCTGGGGGGGGCAAGTCTTTGAAAAACTGGATGTGGTCGAAATTTTCTTAGGGAGCCACACTCAAAAACATAGCATTGGATAGCTTTACCTCCAGATAGTAAAATACACGTTTTCTTTTCAAATATGAAATAAATTATCTGGCTTCAGCCTGGCAGTTTTTCAATATTTTGTCAAATACAGCCTGAAATTTTTCTCAAATATAAAGACTTCTGGTGATAAAAATAACCCAGCTTAGGCAATTATGATTCAAGAAAAAGGATGTCCAGATTTTTTGAGCATGTAATGGATGCTAATTCCATTTTTTCTTTCTAGTATTATCAAGCATTCAGTTACAAAAACAACTCTTTAAAGATATTGTTTGAAACTCAGCCTGCCTGTTTCTTAACTTTTACCTACTTTCACTTCTACCTACTCAGCCTGCCTGTTTGTTATGGGGATGTTTCTCATAAAAATGAATGTAATCAGAAAAATGATAAGAGACGTTATTGCTTAAATCTGCTTGAAGAACATAACAACCATCAAAAGCTATTATTTTCTCTTCTGCTGTTTAGGGATATAATCAGTTCAGGCAGATAATTTTTTGTAAAACTATTTTGTAATTGGAAGCATTCATTCTATGAACAGTAAATAGTGTAAGTTGTCTAGAATGATATACTATTGTCACAAAAATCCAAAGAGAATCTAGGTATGTAAGCAGAAACTATCAAATATAATTTGTTGGTTTGCAATTTTAAAAAATCCATAGAGTCTTTTGAGATACGTAAAAAGAAGTTTAGCTCTTTTATTCTTGAGCTGGGCAAACAGATCAATCACATTTTGATTGAAGTCCATTGAGAGCCATAGCACTGAGTCTATCCTCAGACATTGTGTTTCTCAAGTACGTTCTATTCTCTTTAGCAGTAGTGTCTGGCGACATTTTGTCTTAGGGAGTGGGGGAAAGTGTCCAAAAGTTGGGCATGATCCAAATATGTTTGTGTGCCACACCCTAACTACTGCCATGACGTTTTCTGACCTATAGTGGATAAAAATGGTAGGGGAAGGAGGCACATTGCAATCATCTTGTCTCCTTAAGCATTCATTCTGGTGGTTGTGATAAATTAAATAAAAAAATTTAAACCTATGCATCTTTCATGATAATACTTGCAAGAGAATACTGTTAGTGCAAGCAGATATAGGAAGTATCAAGTTTTTCTACCAATGCTTTGATTTTCTTTCAATTGTAGAGGTCTTTGATTCAATGAATTAGGGACTTAGCTCTGATATTTCTAAGTTGTGAAAAACCTCAATTACATTTTGGTTGATGCCTGACCTAAAGCAATTTTGGATAAAATATTCAACATTTTTCAGACATAGGATTTCCCAATGTAACTTTTTACTCTCAAAGGACTAAAAAAAATCCTGTTCATTCAAAAGATTTAAATGGAATTGTGATGATGACCCTTAGAAACAGTCCAGTCTCAGAGAAATACAAGTTAGACTGGATTTTACTAGTTGGGGGTAATGGAACTGCTCTATGCCATAGAGGAATTTGAATGTAGACAGCATCAAGGAAAAGAAATTATTCATAGTATTTTCTACACCTAAAAATTTGAAAAGAATCACTGTTAAAAGGTGGTTGAACTAAGATATCCAGTGAATTCAACCCTGAGAGATATTGTGATAATACACCACCAAACACTTCAATACCACAGATATTTCCTCTCAAAGGTTTCAAACATGAATTAAGAATGCTATCCAAATGGCTAACCAATTTCATGGATATAGATTTTGCATCATCTTGTGTCATGCTGCAAACTAACTGAAACCATACAAAAACCTTCCAGACAAAACATTCCTGAACACCAAAATATTCTGCAAATGATGTGATAAATGAAATGTTTCAACTGCAATTAGTCCCAAACAAAATTTGAGTTATAAAATCAAGCGATGCACCTAAATTAAAAACTTCACCATGAAGTGCTGAGTACTGCCATCCAAAAAGCACCATAGAACTTGATGTAGCCAATCGCCATTGATTGCTTATGGAAACGGTCTTAATACAAGATCCTGTTGCAAGACCCAGGCTGTTAGGGCCTAGATGCGTCTCCTCCAATACTCCTTTTAATGACACAGGCGACGAACTTTGACTACCTTCAAAAACTAAGATTGCAGTATTGACCAGTGATTTTAGCGATCAGCAAGTATTACTGAAGATTGCGAGTAGTTTAATTGAGATCTTTTGCGCTAGCATGCTCGAAGAGAACGTCCCTTGTATGTTTAGATTTCAGAGCTGTTGTGGTCGTTGTTGTTGTTGTACCGGAGAGGGCAAAATGTTTCTTGCCCAAATTTCGTCAATTTCAGCCAATCGGCTACTTGTTTTTTCGGCATTGGGCATTTGATCCTTGCTATTGCGCATGTCAGGTAGCTATTTCCAAGGGCAGAAACTTGTTTGCCCAAAAAAGGACATAATTTGTTTAAAGGCTAAAGTACGAGGCTCAAGTCAACACAATGAGAAGTAATCGAATCTCGTGCACCTGAATGCCTGGTGACACATGCTAGAATCTAACATTTTATATTTTTCTCACTGTTATAGCTTAATTCCATAGTTTTTCTTTTTATTTATTTTTCGGTGGGGGGGGAGTGATTGCCCATAATGCCCATTGGCACGAGCCGCCACTGGTCTTCAGCTAACAGGATTTTCTTCGAAATTACGGCACATTTGCCGAGTTTTGCTAATTCAGCATTATAGATTACCTCCAACACGTTGTAGTTCTCTTCTTCAATAAAGTGCTTTACTTTTTCCAGTAAATCCATCATAAAATAATAAAGATTGCGACATGAATGGAATTCTGCTGCCTTTCACGTGCTGAGCAACCTACTAAAATCTATTTATCAAATCTACATTGAGATTGTGTGACAGCACTACAAAGCATCCTTTAGGCATACGGTCGTATAGGAAAACGATATGATTGGCTTCCTCAATTCATATGCAAATTGTGCGACAGTCGTTCGACAGTGGATAAGAAGCATCCCATACACAGACATCTTACTCCTTTTACTTTGTTACTCTGTTGGGCTTCAGTAAAAACTGTAAGATTTAACAATCCGGAATAAGGATTACAAACATGGGATCTCCTCTTTCTGACTAGCTCCTCCAAAGAAGAGGAAAAATGTAAGACACTGCTATATAATTCCCTATCTACTTAGAGCAAACAGAATCTTAGAGCTGATTCGATGTAATATAAATTGGAAAACTTTCCAAGTGACTAATAATATTATTGTGCAGCTGAATGTTGACTGTCGCATGTGCGACCTGTGCGACAGTCTAGATCCACCCCTGGATGTAAACATTGTAAGGCCTAACTGTTGGCTGAGGTGAGCATGAAAACTGTAAACATTTGACGTCACGAAGATGAAACGATACAATCGAGGAAGAGATGGAGATGAAGCAAATAGAGAGGTTTACTATGTGATGTTTGAAATGCTAGAGGTATGCTTGTATTGTCTAGATTTCATTCTCAGTTGATAACTAGCCAATATCTTCTACGAAATTTTATCTATATTAATCTTAAGTTCTCTAATTTACCCTCACAACTGAATATTAGGCGGATCCTTTCGAGTGCAGAGGAAATAGACTGAAATATGTGAGCAATGTTTTTGTTATTAGTGCTCCAAAACTAAAATATTCCTCAACAACCATTATATGAAATTTACAGATGTTTTTTAGATTCACGAAGTGGGGGAAGGTGGGGGCATTGGGGGGAATCTTTACATGCGAAAATGGCAGCTCTGTAAGCAGCTGTAACGAGGCAGTTGACATGGAAACATGCCTCCTGTGCTCCCCTGTTCATGTATTCATGTAAGTACAATATTTGGTTTGAAGTCGATCAACAGCTTTATGTACTGCAAGGCACTTACAGAGTTCTAGTTAGCGTATGCCCCCAGCACTCTTTGTGTAGACATCTCTGGTAATATAGACAAGAGTAGGGTGGTGGTGACTATATTTTCTGTGAGGAAGTGTTTCGAGAGAATCATTAGCTCTTGCAATATCCCGTAAATGATACTATTGCATTCTCCTCTCTGAAACCTGAAAGATGAGATGTCTTCAATATGAAATTCAGATATATGCCCTCACTTGGCATTCATGTTTGTTTACGTATCCCCAAGTATTACAACACATCAAATTACTCAGCAGATTTGTGATTTTTAGTGGCCTGCCCAACACACAAAATGTGGACCAAAAGTCTCATATTCACAACCGGGAGCGCTCCACTTTATGACCCCCACCTTGTTCTAAAAAATGATACTGCTGTAGCCTGCGAGAGGATGGACATTCGAAGGGTCCTTTAGTTAAGCTCTGCTCTTGTTCTTTGTCAGGTCATTTGGTATGCTACGCCAGGGGATATTTCAGCGTGTTTTTTATGTTCTTTTATGACATCTCTTATGTTGCCCAGCCACATTTGGGAGCTACACGTATTTTTAACAAGAAACCTAGCTCAAGGCCAAGCACTAAAAGTTTCTTAAGTTTTGGCCACATGTTAGTTTTAAAAGTTTCTTGGAATTTAGCAAACTAAATTCATGTGAAAGCTTACGCAGAACGTGAATGTAGCAACTATGTCCTATAACGAGTAAAATGCGTCAGTACGAGTTAAATTTTAAAGCAATGTCATATTCAGATTGCACTGGTACAGCTTTACGTTGAACCAGGTAAGGATTTCAATGTGCCAGTTGTCTAAAGTTTCTTAGCTCTTTCCTTGTAGCTCTAAAATTTTCGTAAATTTTTGGCTGTCTAGTAATAGGTTGCATATAAAGTGGTTTCTTATAAAGATATGAACGTGTACTTCCAGCAGCCCCTATGTAGTTAGTGCTCGAGGCCTTTTATATCGGCAATTTAGATCAGCAATGTTAGAAGTGGATTTCCTACTCGGCAGCTCGAGACATAGTGCCAGAGGATTAGCCTTTCTTGATTTTAAAATTTTGAAACGCAGCACTTCAAAGAGAACTAACACAATAACTGTAACTCCTCCATTCAAAAATTCGAAAGGAAAATGTCTCCCTTCCCAAGGTCAAACCACAGAAAGAGACAATGTGTCTGAGAGCAATCTATCATTCAGCAGATGTTGCTATTGGACCAGCCAAAACAGATAGGTAATAATTTTATCATATAATTGCAATGGCAACACTATGAGATTCCTAGGTATGTATAATATACTCTTTCTACAGACATTTCAAATAAGCCTATATAAATATACAGCAGTTAAAATTTCATTCAAAGAATCTACTTTGACGATAATTGACATTATAGAAAATATTTACTTTACTCTATTCTATTAAATACTTGGTGTCAATGGCCAGCCACGACTCACTCATCTATAATGCTACAATATACTTAATATAGAAGGGATATGCCTGTTGCTATTCCCAATAAAATCTAGCTATAGGTATTAAAATACTCTTTGACTTGTCGTAGGGATGAATTTTACATATAATTATATAATTACAGTACAACATACTTAAAGTATTCTAAAGTATATTTACAGTAGAATGACTATATCTGTCTCCTAAACCCAATAAAATTCTTGCTATTGATGATATTATTAAGCTCTTCAACTTGTCATAGGAATGGACTTTAAGCTATGCATGCAAATAATATCTAGTAGAGTACTGTTCAAGAACTGTATATGTTTCACAAAATTACTTTCTAATGCAATGGATAGAAATTGCTTCAACCTTTCACTGCCATTCAGACTATTCATGAATACAGCTGGTACGAAATTGTGTAGATGCATATTCCTTAGCCGGGGAACGTCACTTAGAAAAGCTCTTGCGCTTCAATGGATATTGATATAAGTATCTAGACGATCTAAACAACATGTTGGAAAATCTCAACTCCCTGAAATCTTCAAAAATCTTCCAAATTCTTAAAGCAGCTAAAAGGCTGTAAAGACCTATAAAAACCTCCTCTAATTTCTTCTAAGTAAACTAAATTCATGAAGGATGTAGTTCTCTTTAAAGATATAAAATCATTACTGAATTCGGTTGTTTGATAAGTATTCTGGCAAATTGTCGCTTTCTGGAATTGCCTGCAACCTCCACAACTCTCTGCTATTTGTAAATCCATTTCTTCCATGCAGCGTAGTATAATTGTTCACATAAACCTGATCACCTTCCTCATACGAGTGTGCAAAGAAGAACTTCTCATCTAGTGCCACACTTTTAATATCTTCTTCGAGAGCTTCTACTGACTTAGTGGTTCCATTACGAGACGGTTGTATGACAGTCCAATTATGCTGATTGCTTGTTGGATGTTCTCTCTCTGTCCAGGTCTGCAACCATCTCAACACATTGTGTCCAGTCCATGGACACTGCATGATCAGTGGATACTCATAAGTGTTCTTCTCACCACCAAAGTACAGCTCTTTGTCGGACTTGTTCTTCAACTTTGTTTCATACGTCAATGTTGTCTCCTTCCATTTATTGATTTCACTGCCTGCCAATGCAAGTACAACACCACGTGCATCAACGAATGTCGTTGATCCATCATCCGTCTTCGATCTCATTGTCTTGCAGTACAAAAGGAATTCCCTACAAATGAAGTCGCTGTACTTGTGTTCTTTCTGAGAAATCGCCATGTATCTAGGTGGTACCATAAGGTCAAAGTGAATAGGAATTCCTTCATAGCTATTCACATATCCCGGCATGTTCTCATTTGGAGATATTTTGTGGACAGGACCAAATTTCCACTCGAGAATACCATGCGTTGCACGGCTTCTGTAGAAATTGGTGATTTCTTCCTCATCATCAAACTTCTTGAATCCTCGTAATACCACCAATCCAAACTCCTTAATCAATGATGTAAGACATCTCTCGTCCAATAAAGAAGACTGTGGCATTGTTGATGCTGATTGGTCGCTGATGGATTGTATTATCATCCCACAACTACCTCGAGCCATTGTCACTTCAAACTGTGGCATGTTCGTGTAGGAACTCAAGACTTGTTTGTTGAAATGGAGCCTCAGCAGAAACCATGGTTTGTCTTGGTACTTGACTGTTATTAAGCATGAATTGGAGACAGTGTTCTTTGTGATATTCGCCTTTTGATCGATGACAAATTCACCAGTAAGTGAATCAAACAACACTACATGATGCCACGGGGTGCGAAGTATGCCACCGTCATTTGCAACGCCCTTGAATAAATTTATAGCGAATTTTCCTGTGCTTGGTAGGTGATTATGAATGCTGAGTCGAACATAATCTTTTAACATCATTTGCTGTGCTAAGAAATTGTCCAGTGCTACACCTTGAGCCATCATTCTTCGTGTGATTCTTTTGATGAATCTCTTAGTTGCTTTTGAATTTGGTGACCCAGGTAGATTGTGTGACTGATCTCCCTCTAGAAATTTCCGCAGTTGCTTGTACCTATCCAGCATGCTCGAGTTCTTCTTAAGAGTGTCATCAAATGCATCCAAAACTTGTCTTCCTCCGTACTCATCTCCGAGCTTTGTACTGATCTCTTTTCCATCTGTGGAACTGAATTCAGGAAAGCAGGATAATGAAATTAGTTCAATGACATCAGCACCTCCAACATCTGAGATTATTTGCTTAAGTTCATGATGGTAAACGTTGTATGAGTCTTCTTCTACACCAATGCATTGATCAAAGGTATGGTAATCTGAAAGAATGACAATCTTGACACCATGAGGATAGATGGCTTCGAGCTTTCTTATCGTAGTGAGGAGAGAACGAACAGCGATGAATTCACTGAAGTCGGGACGGTAGCCAAGAACCTTGGCTTCTGCATTTGGACTTTTGCATGGGAAGCCAGGAATGAAAAACTTTAATGGCAATCGCTGGTTGATCAAGTTGGTGATAGAGCCTAGTAGCAACCCATAATCCTTTGCTGTGAGGTCTTTTCCAAAGCTGTGCATCCAATCTTCTAAGATTGTATTGAATACCGATGCTGCTATGTGCTCGCTTTGGCGTTGAATGGCATTTTCTGATTGAAATTCAGATTTTCTTCGTTTTCTTGCTGGTGAGTTCATGACGTTGAATCTAAGGTAGGAGAATTCTGTTATGTTTTCCTTCTTATGCCATAATGGTAGATAGGTACGCTTTGCCACCGAATAGAAGGGTGTGGGTATAAGAAGCAGAGAATTTAGCGCATTCGCAATTTATTCTCAGGGGGTCAATGCTCAATGGACAGTATAGGGCCCAAAAATTTCAAAATGATTGCAATTAGTTGCTAACATTATACAAGTACAAGGTAAATAGTTTGCTTTGACTTTCTTAGTTATTAATATTGAGTTGCGTTAGCAAAGTCAATGTTTGTCATTTACTTATCCTTTTTAATACTTTGAAGTGTATATATGGGTAAAGTGGAGGGTTGGACTGTCTTAAAAAATTGCTTAGTTTGGGGGGGATGTTTAATATATGGAAATGGGTGATGAAATTTGCAAATATCTGCAACGAGGATCCCCTCTGATATTCGGTACCAAAGAGTGGACCTTATTCTTCAACTTGTAATTTCTATGGTAGAAGTAGCAGCTCTAAGTTTTCTCAAGATCCAAACTGCATTGAAATAAAGTGGTTTATATTCCATTGAAAACTTTTTATATTCTGCATAACAGATCTTTTTGTATGCATTCCATTGAAGAGTTTCGATATTCTCTATAAACGATCTTTTTCACCTCTTTGGTGTATTCTGTTGTGGAAGCACTGAAAATCTATTTACTTGTTGACTAAAATGTTGATTGACATTCACTTTATTTCATCATGATTGAAGGATTGAACGAAATGATGCAATATTATATATGAGCTAGCTACATTTACTTACTGTAGGTCACTGACTGCTCTACATTCTGTTGTTGTTGTTGTTGCCATATTCTTAATGGGTTTCGTTGTCCTATAAGGAGACAAAGTTTATGGTTAGCAGCTATATTCGATATTTCACCCTACACGATTAATCATGACAAGGCGGGTGGATTTCATTTAATTGATCACACTTTTGACTAATATCTGCGAATTTCTAATCGACATCAGTAGCTGCTTTTCAAACAAGGTTCAGGGGGAAGAGGGACTGAATTTGTCAGGTATTTTAGAAGAAATATGTCCATTCCACAAATACTAAGGAATATTTCTCGATTAAATATGTTTTTCATAAGAAAAAGTATAGAAGAAAGCTGAGGCTCAAGCAAAAAAGTGTTTCTCTTATATTTGAATATTATAAATATTTGAAAAGTATTTCATGCTAAAATAATACTCTAGTTGTAATCATAGAGCAAGATGCTGGATATATACCTTCTTTGTTCCGTTCTTTTACGCTTCTGCTATTTCTCTTGGCTTCTTTAAAATTGATCGTCTTCTGAGATGATCTTCTTGCCACACTTCAACTTAGTTTGCTGCTGCTCGTTCTTAAAGCTCAAGCCTGCTCTGATAGTTTTAGCTTACAGCCTCCCTTATATACAAGGCTGATGACTAAAATAGAGCGACTTTCTCTACGTCAATAGAATGCGTAGGGTAATTGCTGTTTATTTCCAGAACTCCTTCGCATGTGCAGTCAGCGTCCTTCCTTTTTTATCATCTTTAAAAACTCATTAATAGATTGGGTATTCCCATTATGCAGAGCTAGTGTTACCCAATGACGTCACTTCTTCCCTGGCAACACCTATGCCTGCTTATCTGGGATACTGCATAATGTTTTATATGAGCAGAGTTAAAAAGAATATGACAACTTAAAACCGATCAAATGTAAATAATGATTTAAGAACAATGAGGGCACAAACCTTGTTGTGATTTAGATTAACTTTTTCTAGATTGAACTCTTTATATATTTATTAAATTCATTTTGTTGCTCTATTACTTTTCCAGTTCTAATGATGGCGTAGTACATTAAGAAAGATTTGAATTTTTCGACTTAAGTATAGGGCAAAATTACACATTTGAAGAACAGTTTTATGCATAATTTTAAGCTGAAATTAAGTCAGTTGTAAGTATTTTAGGACCCACCGAAAAGTAAAGCATTTTTATTAAAAAGTGTGTAAGAGAGCTTATTTAGTAGTTGTTGTCTGCATCTTTACTGAGGAAACTAAAGCATAGATATTAATTGGTAGAAGGCATTGTTAAGTTGAATGCCTCCTTATTCTTAGAAGCTCAGATGATGCGCCCCTTTGGAGATGCAAAGTCATTTTCTCATCTCAATATTATGTTACATTCAGTGTCAATGTTTGCATTTAGTCACCTCTCTCATCAGCGCATTAAGCTTTTACGCAAGTATACTTGATAGTTTTGAGAAGGAATTCTATTTTGTGGGTGGTTGTGTAACCATATGTAGGGAGAAAGAGGAACACATGCGTTACTAAGGAACTAAGGAAGTATTCAACTGTGTCTGCTTTTAGTCACTATTGCATCAATATAAGTAAATACGTTCCCTTATTTCTTCTTTGTTACTTTTGAAGTTAAAAAACAACATTGGTTTCTAATGTTTGCTTAAACTTGCGTACGCTTTTCCTCTACGTAATGGGCTGAAGGTAGCTTGTGGGTGTAAGAATACCTTGCCCCCGATCAGCCAAGTCGTGCGTGAATATAACGTTCGGAAGTAAAGAGGATTTTGTCTTTCAATAAAAGATGACTGACTGTTGTCAAGGGAAGGCTTTCACATAAACACGATTTGCTTTGAAAGTGCTATTTGCTGGGGTGGACTGTTATTTGCCACCATGCGAGGATTGAATGTATTTCAACGTCATAGATAGCTGTGTGCACTGACTCTGTATTCGCAATGAATATATAACCTTGACTAACGGTTAAACCCGGCCCTTTACGAAAATGCTGTAAGGAAGTTTTGAAGTTAAGATATGTTTTGAGAGCATCACATGAGAAAATCACATGTACGTTACACAGCGGAGATTAAAGCATTGGGACTTGACAGGGGGTCCATAGAGACAAGCCCTCGGCGGCAATTTTCAATGGGTGCCAAATCAAGTAAGAGGGTTCTCAGTATGTGGAAAGCAAAATTGTTCCATATTTGACATTACTTATTGTAGGAACCTGATAATCTGAACTTTAAGCTATAACTTCCTTGGAAGAAAATAGTCGTTGGAGTAGTGTAAATGCTCTCTCTATTTGTCACTCGATATCTCATCATTAATCTTAAGGACCGAAGTTATTCAGCGCTTTTAACAACAATTTGGTAACATAAACCGTATTTCCTATCAGTATTGCAAAGAAGGGCAATGCATTCGAGTACATTTATAAACTATATAAAGTATTTGTTGTTCGTTACATTCTTTCTGGAGCAAGCTAGTAAAATCATAGTAAGAAGACTTTGATATGAAGTTCTGAAGACAAAGCTCTTTCTAAAAAAGTGTGCAAAAGCTCTCCGTCTGAGCATCATAGTCCCTATTTGAAGGGATGAGCTCTCATGGAGCTACTTTAGCAGTTCTGGTACTTTGCTAGCCGTTCTCCCAGTTGGAAGCGTCCTGGTGCCAACCCTGACTGCTGCACCTATAGAGCTTTGGGGGTGCAATTTTCCTCCTGGCTCACTAGAACAACATGCGTCAGACCGCCACTGGCGCAAATATAGGAGGCATGGGGGTATCACGACCATGCTGTTTGAAATATATATAAATATACAGTATGAAATATACACCTTTCTTGTATCAACGAAACTTTAAGACCGCTGGCCTGTGCAAGGAATTTAGAAGCAGTTTAGGAATTTTCACCAATTTCTAATGTGCTGGTCACTTCATATTTTCGTCATGGTTGATTATTGTTTCCGATTAAGCAAAGTTGTCTAGACACATTGACTAAGAGTATCGATCTTCTGAGTAATAAGCCATGACCACATTCGAATTGTTAGCTAGTACAGTAACACGAATTTTGACCACATCCATATATAATATATGATGAACTACTCAATAAATTTCGAACAGAATAGACGTTTACCTTCACAAAAAATAATCGTTCTGTGTTCGGCATGGATGTTTATTAAGATTTCGCGATATCCCTCCCTCAGATATTTTGTAAATGTTTCATTATTTATTGAAATTTCCAATAGCAAGAACATCCAAGTTAGGCAACTTTGACACAAGTTATTAAAGGACTTTTCAGGTTCTGTGAGGAATCCAATGGATATCGTTTTTTCTATATTCCTTCTAGCAGGGGCATCACTTCTATATATTTTACGGGTGTCAGAGGTTTGCCTTGCCAAAATTTACATCGCACTGCCGTTTTTGTCCTGCGAATTGGTGAATGTTAAAGGTTGGGGGGGGTGACTCAACCCTCATACCGCCATAAGTTTAAGCCCTGACATCTCGTTTGATTAAAGTCTTCTTTTAAAAATAGTTGTCCAAGTTAGCATTTGAAGCTCAGCTTGTCTTCGTTTCTAGAATGCTTCTTAACTTTTACCTAATCTCAGACTCATGCTTCTTACAGACATTGTTTCTATAGAAAAAATGCGTAGCCTAATATTAAAGCTAAAACTTTGGATAACAATACTCTTGAAACAATTTGCACTCTGCAATCTCTAGTTGCTTCACCAGTAGCAGGAGTATCACTTTGAATATAGAGACAAAAGAGCTAAAAATTTTTCCGATACACTGAAAGTTGCTCAGATGCCGAAACGTTGCCGGGCAGTCATCGTCAAAAAGCTCTTTAAAAGAAATAGCACTTGTTGTCCTACTTTCTCT